>OX359286.1:657500-955000 GCA_947179155.2 Hedera helix
AGCATGGATTCGGTAATGATAATATATATATGTTAACCGATTATTTATAATATATATTAATTAACCAAATAGTTTGGTAATTTTGTACAAATTTTAAAATTTCAAAATATCAAAATAAAAGAGTTTATTTTGGGTAATTTTAAAATAGTAAAAATAAATAGTTTATTTTTAAATAATTTTATAATTAAAATAAAAGGTTTATTTTAAACATGAAATTAGATTTCATGCAACTTTAATTGCCCATTAAATTATACCAATACATATATGGAATATTTTATTTAATTCATGAGATGAATATTATTTATTGATATATATGTTTATATATATGAAAATAAATGGGATTGATTATAGACTATTGACCAATGTGATTGGATTTAATTTTAAATGGATGCATGAATGAATGGGTTTTATAAATGGGGTCTGCGTACCTTGTCTTTCTAATTTTTCTTATGTATAATTCTATCTCCCTCCTATGTACTTCCCCTTGACTGTTGATCAAGGTTTCTTATTTATTATAAATAATTTGTAATAGGATTAGTTAGAATTATTTTGAAGAATTGGAGCCAATGAGCAATGAGTGCATGAATACCCATTTGTAATGGAGCCCAGATTTAAATGTAATAGTTATATTTAATTTAATTTATTCTTGCACCCTAGGTTTGACCTTTTGGTTCACTTGGTGGCTCTAGTGAACCAAATTAGAATAAAAGTTCATAATCAATCCAAGTAGAATATAATATTCTATATGTGCATGTTAATTATATATATATTATATATTATCCAAACATGCTTCGCATGTTAAATAATATAGCGCGTATTTTATATATATATGTGCATGCGCGCTAAACAAGATGAGACAATTAATATTAACAAACCCCTCAAGATGTAAAATAAATATTATTTATAAAATGAATTAAAATGTTTAATTCATGAATTAAAATGAGTTTAATTCAATTAAATAAAATTAGAATGGTTCTAATTTATTTATTCTACTACTAAAATATTAAGTTGTAACGTTCAAAGATATTTGGAATATCGAACGTCGCTTTCTAGCATGATAAAACGATAGAGTATCAAATAATCAATATACGTTTGTTGTGCACACACAAGGCTTATATCGATCATTTGAGATTTTGTTTTATCACATTTGATGCTTATAAGGAATTGAACATTACTGTTTTGTTGTGCACACACAAGGGCAGTATTTTTCTCTTCACTTATATGGAAGTGCTAGGTCTGACTTAACTTAGATAATTTTGATTTGGATGTGCACACACATGATCATAATAATCTAAGAGGCAAAATACAAGGAGTTACATGTTGATGTAATTGACAAAAGTTGTCTACCTATTTATTTATATATAGTTTGTTGTGCACACACAAGGCTATATACATTTTAGGATCCTTATCTCACTAGCAAATGTTTAAATAAATTTGTCGAACTATATATAAAGAGGGTAATATAGTTTGATGAAAATAGTGGGAAACACCATTTTAAATAAAGACCTAATTAACTTGGTGATTAATAAAATGAATGCATGTTAATGTTGTTATTAATTCACTTAAAGAATATTGCTATGTTTAATTCACTAACACTGCATAGCATATTAGATGCTAACAATTAATCGAACCGAATTGTTCGGATTGATATAACAAATTTGAGAAAAGTTCTCAATGCTGAAAAGCTAGTAAATATCCTTAATTTGCCTATTTCTGCAAACATTGTAGACTAAGCCTATGAGGAAGATATTGTTATTTTAAGAAATAGCAAGATGATGCAAAGATGGCTCAATGCATCATGCTCGCATCCATAAGTATTTAGTTACAGCGTCAACACGAGAAAATGGATGCACCTACTATATTGTTGCACATTCAATAGTTGTTTGGTGAGCAAAGTAGGTCAACTAGATATAAGATATCTAATGAGCTCTTCCAATCTATAATAACCAATGGTACTACAGTAAAGACACGTGTCCTAAAGATGATCAATCCGATTGATCAATTAGGACACCTAGGTTTTGTCAAAGATGGAGAGTTGAGTCAAGATTCGATCTTGTAGTCACTCGTAGACTCCCTTTCACAAATAGTTGTGAACTTTAACATTAATAAGCTTGAAGTCAGTTTACCTGATTTGCTTAAATATGTTGAATAAGTTGAGAGTCACTTTCCTTCCAAGAAAGACCAAGTCTTACTAGTAGATGAATCTTCTAAGTTGAATAAGATGGCCAAAGGTGTTTCTGATGAGTCAGAAAAGATAGAAGGCAAAAGAAAGGCTAAACAAAGGACATAAATAAAAGTGATCCCGAGGGCAAAAGAGTTTGCTTTCATTGCGATAAGCTGGGACACTAGAAGAGGAACTGCAAGGAGTATCTTGTAGTAGTTAAGCAGAAGAAGCTTAGTGAAGCTTCAACTGCAGATATAGATTTGTTCATAATGAAGTAGAACTTTCTATAACTCAAGTTTCTACTTAGGTATTAGATACTGACTGATGGTCTTGAATATGCAAACCGTTGCAGAGACTAGGCAGAAGTAGAAAGCTGAACTAAAAATAAGTAATCCTGTGCCTGGGGAATGGAGCAAAAGGTTGTTGTATTAATCACAGGAACTTACAGTTTAGCATTGCCTACGGGCAAATCCATTTCATTAGTAAGATGTTACTATGTTGATTACTTGATGGATTTTGTAACCTTGACTTACATGAAAATATTTCAAAATTGAACAAACTAAAAGCAAAGAGATGATATGGATCATACCTTCTTGCAATACTGTTAACTCGGTCATGTTAATGAAACAAGACTAAACAAGTTGTATAAAGATAGGTTTTTAGAGCCTTTTGATTATGAATCAAATACAACTTGTGAATCTTGTATAATGGAAAATATGACTAAATCTTCATTTAGTGGATATGGAGAGCAAGTTACAGAGTTGTTAGAGATGGTACACACAGTCGTGTGTGGGACCTATGACAACAAATGCAAGAGGAGGGTATTCATTCATTACTTTCACTGATGATTCTAGATTTCGATATATGTATTTGATGAAATACAAATCCGAATCGTTTGAAACGTTCAAAGAATTCAAAAGTGAAGTATAGAAACTACAGGCCAAAAGTATTAAAGTTCTTCGATTAGATCGAGAAGGGAATACTTAAGCAATAAGTTTCTAGATCATCTTAAGCGAAATGGTATTATCTCACAATGGACATGGTGATGATCCATGATGAGTTATACCAATCTTCCAGTATCCTTCTAGGGTTATACCTTAGAAACGATCGCATATATACTAAATCAGATACCTTCTTATTTCCTCCTCAAGACTTGATATGAGTCATGGATAGGGAGGAAACCAAGTCTTAAGTATGTTAAGATTTGAATTGTCCAGCTTATGTCAAAAGGTTTGACAGTGATAAGCTTTAGACAAGATCTGATAAGTGTAAACTTGTGGGATATCCTAAAGAAAGTTTAGGGTATCACTTCTATAATCCAACTAACTAAAAGGTGTTTGTTGAAACACGCTGCCTTATAGGAAAAGAAGTTTTTCCTTAAAGGGTTAGTGGGAGTAAAATAGATCTTGAAAAAGTTCAAGAACCACAAAACACTACAGATCAAGTGAAGGAATTTGTATAAGTAAATAAACCTATTGTACCACAACCAAGTCGTAAATATGGTTTAGTACCGAAGATACCTGCATGGTATGGATTCATCATAGATGATGATGATGAGGTACGCATCATAGTAGATGATGATCCAGTTACATACGATGAGGTATGAGTATTAAATACTCAAGAGAAATGACTGATGATCATAAAATCCGAAATGAGTATTTGGATAAAGACTAAAGCAAATGGCTAGGTGTAAACCTATAAGACCTGACTAGTGGTAAAAGATTTCAAATAAGGTCAATAAGTTGACTATAATGAAACTTTTCACTAGTGAAAATTAATATATCAATTTGGATTTTATTTGCAGTTATAGCTTATTATACAAAAGGATGTATGTATGATACAATCAAGAGGATTTGTCTCCATATAGATGGAGTAAATCAAGTATGTAAGTTACAACAATTCAATTATGGATTGGAGCAAATTTCTCAAAGATGGAACATCCGTTTTGATGAGACAATCAAAGTGTTTGATTATATCAAAGACGATAATGAACCAAGTGTGTACAAAGGTTAGTGGGAGCACTATGACATTCTAAGTATTATATGTTGATATAATATTGATAAGGAATAACATATCGATGCTACAATCAGTAAAGATGTGATTGTCTAAACACTTCTCCGTGAAGGACTTGGGAGAAACATCCTATATTTTGGGGATAAAGATCTATAGAGATAGATCTAAAAGGATGCTTGGCTTATCCCAAGGAACGTACATTGATTCTATGCTAAAGAAGTTTAGCATGAAAGATTCCAAGAAAGGGCTCATGCCGATGGGTTATGGAATACATCTCTCGAAGAAGCAGGCCCCAAAGATACCTGAAGAGAGAGACCGTATAAGTAAGACTCCTTATGCCTTAGCAATAGGATCTATCATATACGGGATGATATGTACTTGACCTGATATTGCTTATACATGATAAGCAGATATTAATTCATTTCTGGAGAAAAATATTAGAAAAGAGTTTCTAATGATGGGTCCGATATCAAACTAGAGGGCTTAACAAACTCAAGTTTTGTTCAGACTAATCAAGATAACAGCATATCCGTTTCATGTAATATGATTACCTTGAACGGTGCTGCAGTGAGTTGGAAAGGTTCCAAACAGCAAGGAGTTGCTGATTTAGTGACAAATACATAGTAAATAACCATAAGTGAAGCTGCAAAGGTGATTGTTTGGTTCAACAAGTTCATTACAGAACTTATAATGGTTCTTAGTATTAAAGGAGTTTAATTAGCCAAAGAACCTAGGTCTCATCTGAAATCCAAACATATGTTGCAGCACTTTCATATGATTAAATAAATTATTGAAAAGGAGACGACACCATAAAGATGGCAAGCTCTTAGAACAGCATTACAGATCCATTAACTAAAGCATTTACTAAGCAATTTGTACGCCACTTAGAGAAGAATGGTATAGGGATACCAAAGGGCGATTGGCTTTAGTGCGAGTGGGAGATTGAAAGTAGTATGCCCTTAAGCCAATCACATTTGATGTGATAAGCATAGACTTTGTAATCTTGTTCGTTTATTAATAAAAGAATCAAGACATTTCTTTATTCATAATTAATTACTTGAATTAATCAAATGGATAAACCCATAGTTTTCGAGCAATGCTTTTAGAACCATGATAAGGATCATGCTAATGAGATCTAAATTCAAGATAGCTCAAAACTAAAATTGTTCCTAATCGTTGGATCACTAAAAGGGGATTAGTAGATCCGGATAAATTGGTACATACTATGCTTGCTCTTATGAAGAGAATGATTGATCTCATAATCATTTGTGTAGAGACACTAAAGCAAGTATGTAGGTGCTTATTAGAGAATAAGTTCACTGAACGTGACTCGCTCAAGGAACACCTAATGGAGTCTTACTTGCCTGTCAATAGGAGTTCCTTTTGTGATAGTAGTACAAGTGATCCTTGGACTTGAGATCATCATAGTATCTTGTGTATGATGAATTATGTTTTGACATATTCCTTAAAACCTTTAGGGTGTATCAAATGGTATGATCGGATATAATAAGTCATACATGGAGATAGGTGAATGATCAACAAAGAATCTACCACTTCTAGTAAAAGAAGAGAATGTCCTATGCGATTTGATAAATGACAACTCAGTAGTCATTGGCCAATGCAGAATGAAAATTAGAAAGTAGTTTCTAATTTACATTAATTAGAGTTATTCATTTAAGGATCGAAATGCATATAATCAAATAAAATAAGACTTGACAGTTATACCATGTCTTATATTTGATTAGGACGTTGTGAGGTAGAAGGATTGAATTGTACGGTAACTATTCGCTGAATAGGTTCTTTTGTGATTAAATGTTGAAATCTATATTATCTGAAAAGTCGTTGATCGCTAAGGGGGCTTACCCTTATTATGGAATAAATATTATTTATTTAAATGAATTAAATAGTTTAATTTATTTATATAAATAAGATTAGAATAGTTCTAATTAATTTATTCTATAACCGGTTTAATATGGAGAACCTAAAGGGTCACGCCGCAAAAGGAAAATAATTATTTAAGAAGTAAATGACATAATTGTAATAATTAATTAAATATATTTAATTTATACTATGTGGATAGAATAAATTAAATAGCTTAATATTTATTATTTAGTATTTTGGAAATACTAATTATAAATTAATAAGAGGAGTCTTATTATTATTATTACTATTATTATTATTATTTAGTTCCTAAATGGTTTAGGAATTAATTAATAAGAGTAATCTCATAATTAATAATTAAGTTCCTAAATAGTTTAGGAATTATAATTATTATATTATATTAATTAAGTTCCTAATTAAATTAGGAGTTTAATTAAAAACTCTATTCCTAAAGGTGTTAGGAGGGTTTACTAAGTCTTTAAATAAGAGAAGTCTTATTATGGATTAAGGTTACACATATACACTTCCATAAGTTTTTGGGAGAGTACTCACATATTCTCTAGAGAGAGAAAACTAGGGTTTGTTGTGACGACCCCAAATCCGGGTTCCATAACCTCGAGTTTGGTTCTCACTATTCAACACATTACTAACAATTAAATACATACATTGCATTTAAACATCGCGGAATAATACATATTGGTTCCCTTCAAAAGGTTACAATACCAGGGTCTATTAACCTTAACATAAACAGTTCCTATCATAAGGAATTACAAAAGGTTTAACAACAGTAAACACAAATTTAAGCATCTAATTAACATGCATAAACTAACTTAAGCTCTGGCATTTTCTTTTCCCTTATCCTTCTTTGAGCAATCAGGATTATCTGAAAAATGGTTCATGATATAGCAAGAATGAGCAACTAGTTTGCTCAGCAAGTTTAGAACAATCATATAGATTTAATATAGCATGAATGAATGGGAAATGTCATCAATGGTTCAACAATAGATATAACAATTGTGAATGAAACAGGATTCAAATTTTAATAAACAGAATATTTGAATCTTAAAATGCTGAGTGGTCACTAAGGACCCTGAACTAACGAGGGTATAATAGAGTTTCCTCTGACCCTTTGAGTTGTTTGGTTTTCAAGGGGATCAGCCTATTCAACCCGCTGTATATGCATTACATTTAGTCACTGGCGCCCAAAGTCGGTTTCCCGACACAAAATTCCCTAATTTAGGGTTGTTCAATTCTCAGACTTAATATAAGAAATCTGCACCCAACAATGGTTTGGATAAGCTTTTAAAAGTATTCAAGTATTGAATTTATAAATGTAATGTATAGCTGAACTATTAGCTTTTGATATTTTTAGTACAGTTCATGAATCAAGAACTAATAAGCTTCGAGTGCACTAAGTGCGATTTTATAAACAATATGGATGTGGAATAATTTTAAATAATTAAACCACTTCAAGCTTTGACAATAAATACAAGTATAGAAACTTGTTCAACAATAAATGAGTAGGGTTAGAGAACTTGCCTATCTGCTCAGCTACAATAAATGTCTAGCTTTAACTAACTTGCTTTGAAAGACCTAACATTAATAAAGTCGGTCTAATAATTAGTACGGCGTATTTGCATAACTATACGCTTAATAATGAACTTATTTACCACATAAGTACTAACACATAAATTACATTAGTCAAAACAATATTATTAACCTTATAGACCCTCAATCATATTAGGTTAATAATTCAATAAGTTAGAAAATATTTTTTTATTAAGTGTTGGACACTTATTAAACCCTTAAACAATTTATTATAATTGTTTAATTAAATCATAATTAAATTCAATTTATTTTATTAACTCAATCTCTTTTTAATTACTATTTAATATTGATTAAATAGAAATTAATTAATTAACTCTAGTTATTATTTAAAATAAATAATAACTAATTGTACTTACTTATTATTTAATTATAATTAAATAATAAATAATTATTAACTTACTTTTAACCTTCTTTAATTTAATGTTAATCAACCAATAATTAACTAAGTAATTAACCTTACTTATTATTTAATTAAGGAAATTAAATAATAGTTTACTAATCTTAATCCTCTTTAATTATTATTTAATGTCAATTAAATAATAATTAATTATTTAATTAATTTTAATTATTATTTAAGGTTAAATAATAATCAAATCATTCTTATTTATTATTTAAATTAAATAAATAATTATTACTCTAATAACTTAATTTCCATTAATCGTTATTTAATGCTAATTAAATAATAATTAATTACTTAATTATCCTTATTTATTATTTAATAATATTTAAATAATAAATAATTAATTTATAAATTTTATCTCTCTTTAAGTATTATTTAATAAGAATTAAATAATAATTGCTAATTTATCACCTTTAAAATAATAAATAAATAATAAATTTATTTAACTTAACCATGATTAGCTAACTAGATTAATATTTAAAATATTTAAATATTAAACTTAATGAAAAATATCCTCCCCAATATTATTTTTGTATTATTATTATTATTGTTATAATTTTAAATTAATTTCCAAGTATTTAAATTAATTAAAATTAACCCGAATGGCATTTCCGTAAATAAGTTGAAAAACTGAACCGAGGGCAAAATGGTCATTTCGCCGAAAAAAACACGGAGGGGCGAACTTGTAATTTCTCCGAATTTTTCCTACCGCGCATGACGCGCGTTACAGATTTTTATGGCCCAAAACGACGCCGTTTTTGAAAAGCCGGATACGGCTTCCGCGCGTATCGCGCGGAGTAAATTTCGACGGACACCAAACGACGTAGTTGCGCGCATTGCGCGGCAAGTGTTATATTTTTTTTTTTGTTCCGGCAGAATGTGAACAGTGTTCCGGCAATACCCATTTTAATAAAAACTATACCAACAAGTAAGCTTTAAATCATCAATAAAAATCCAAAAAAATTATCAATCACCTTATATTAATTTATAACATGAAAAATTAATTTTTCATGATTTAATATCATTATTTTTTTATAAAAATTTTACATCACATAAATTACCATAATTTATAACTTTTTGTGTATAACTCCATTTTGAGTGATTCAAACTTTGGTTTTCTCATGATTTAATGTTCTATAATATTAGAACATTAAATCTAAATATTATCAAAAATTATCTTTAATCATTATTTTGAGATTTATTTTCACACCACCAAATACATGTTTTTCATTCAATAAATCTCATAACACATAAGTTAAACACATGATCAACTATATAAACATACATAACATGATATTAACCATAAAAATTATTACACTAATATTTATACCATAACTTGAAAGAAAAACAAGATTAGGGTTTAAAAATAACTATCTTATTTTGATAGTTATTCTCCTCTTCTTTCCAAAATATGTTGTGAAGGAAGATGACATAAACCAAGACTCCTTCTCTTCTCTTAGTATTTTGCTCTCAAATTTTCTCACACTCTCAAATGCTCTCTAGCTCTCTCTTTTGTTTGAAAATAAAAGATGAGAAATGACTTTCAAAGGCTACTAAATTGTAAGTATACTTACAATGGGCATAGATATAAAATCTATATCTATCAAATTTCCATAATGAGATAGCAAGGATACTTACACAAGAAAGTTAGCCCATACTTAGTTGGTGAAAAGAGGCATGGTTTATGTACTTGAAAAAAAAAAAACAAGCAACCATTAATTAAATAAATAAATAATAAAAAAATATCAAAACATCACTTTTTCTCTCTCTCATGTATGCTCTCTGCTGATCTCTCTTTCTTTGTCCCAATTTGATTGTCACTTCCATTTTTTTTAAATAATAATAGTTAAATTAAGTATTTTCCAAGTGGGCCAATCATTGGGCTTTAATTTAAAATACCAATTGGGCTTCTATTAAATTGTTTGGGCTACTAAATTGTCAAATTTTATTATTCTCCACTTGGGCTACTAATTGACCCATGTTGGGCTAATTTAATAATTTACACATTAATTATTCAATCCATAATTAAATAAATAATTAGATTGAATAAATAATTAAATATTCTAACCCATAAGTATTAAATTACTAAATGGACTAATAAATATTATTATTAATATTTCACATTATTTACATTAATTAATAATCATATTAATTAATTTATTATATTTAATTCACTCATTATATTCAATTTAATTGAATATTTAATTAATAGGAAACTTATCAATTATTTTGATATTAAAATTTTAGGGTTTGTTCACTAATTTAATAACATATTAGTGACCCCTTTAATTAATTTTAGTAATTAATTACATAATTATTTAATCACATAATTAATTAATCACATAAAAAGATTTAAATAATCTCGTAAAACTAACTCGTTGGAAATTAAATTAATAATTTAATTAATAAAGATGTGAAAATTTTAGGACATTACATTTGCCATAACCCACTTCTTGAATTATTATTATTCCTTGGTGGATCACCTCTGGAGGCCAAACACTTGGGTGGCTTACATTGATCATTGGAATCCAATCGGTGAAATTCAAGGAAAACATGAAGGATTTGGAGGTGAACTTGTACCCGTTGAAACTTTGAGTTCTACAAGGGTATATCTCTAACTTCTTCTTTGTTAATTAATAATTGCGCATAAAGGTCGATCCTAAATTATGGTTTTTAAAATTTTAAATTTGATTTTACCATGCTTCTGCTATTTTGTGCAATTTGATTGCGTCCATGAATATTACAAACCAACAGTTAGAGAGAGATTCTCTAGAGAAAATAAAGAGAGTTTTAGTGAAAGAAAGAAAGAAAAATCATAGAAAAGCCACTAAAGCTTCAAGCCTTTAGTAGTTAGAGAGTATTTAAACCATCAAAGGTGAAGCTTTGAATATCCAACAACTTCATCTTCTACTTTGGAAAGGAAACGAAGTAAGCTAGCAAAAGCAAAAGGTATAAAACTACTCAAAACTTTGATGATCTTCTTTGTGTATTATATGATTTTTATGGTAGAAAAGTATTTTTCAAACTCACTATGTCTAGATCTATGTTAGAATGATAGATCAGGGTTTAATGTGCTTAACTAGTATATTTGTATGCATCAATGTTGGTAAGTTTGACAAAAAGCTTGAAAACAACTTTATTAAAAAAATATAAAACGTAATAGTCCGCTACCGGAGTTACTGTTCACAATACGTGAGTCGAATTCATGATCCATCAACTTCGAGTGATAGGTCCATAAGATACAAATATTCACCAAGTGGAATAACTAAAAACCGATTTCAAATGAGCAAGATATGCGTTTTCTACCAAAACACCCCACTGATTTTGGGTCTGTGCATAACAGTTTGGTTTGAGGCCATTTCCAGTGACCGAAACAAATCAAAATTGGCTTTTTAGTGATAGAATCATGTAGCTCAGGAAGATACGATTTCATCAATACCTAATAGAGCTTAATCGAACTTATAGATTTTATTTTATTCAAGTTCTTGTGAGAGACACCAAACTTAGAAGAAAAAAAAATAATCTGCTTATTTTTTAAATAAATAAAAACCCGGCTAGTTCGGTTCTCTGGTTTTTCTGATTTCTTGGGTGGAGCCGGCTCCGGGTTTGGTTCCAACAAAGAAAATATTTGTAATTTAATAAAGAATATTATAAAATTTTAAAATGTAAAAGTTTGTCATTTGGCATTTTTTAGAATTAATGGCTCATTAAACCTTACTAAATTATTAATAATAATAATAATAATAATAATAATAATAATAATAATAATAATAATAATAATAATAATAATAATAATGATAATAATAATAATAATAATAATAATAATAATAATAATAATAATAATAATAATAATAATAATAATAATAATAATAATAATAATAATAATAATAATAATAATAATAATAATAATAATAATAATAGGAAAATTGTTATTAATTGCTAATAAATGATATTGAACTCTTTACATATTATTTAATTAATATAAAATAATATGTAAAAAAAATTGAGTAATTAATTATCATTTAGCTAATAATTAGTATACATTAATGTTAATAAATTAATTATTTATTATTTAATTAATATTAAATGATAAGTAAAGTTAATCAATTAATTTATTATTATTTAATTAATATTAAATGATATTAAAGTTAATAAATTAATTATTTATTATGCAATTAATATTAAATAATAAGTAAAGTTAATAAATTAATTTAATATTATTTAATTAATATTAAATAATAATTAAAGGATATTAAAGTTAATAAACTAATTATTTATTATTTAATAAGTAAAGTTAACTAATTATTTAATTAGCATTAAATAATAATTAAAGAGGATTAATGTTAATAAACTAATTATTTATTATAAGTAAGGATAATTAATTAATTAATTAATTAATTAACAAAAATAATAATTAAAGAGGATTAAAATTAATAAACTAAATTTTTTTATTTAATTAAGATTAAATAATAAGGATAATTAATTAATTAATTATTATTTAATTAACATTAAATAATAATTAAAGAGAATTAAAATTAATAAACTAATT
Organism: Hedera helix; assembly: GCA_947179155.2. Lineage (NCBI taxonomy): Eukaryota > Viridiplantae > Streptophyta > Magnoliopsida > Apiales > Araliaceae > Hedera > Hedera helix. Next base: position 670,116 of record OX359286.1, read on the forward strand.
ATTTATCACATCATTAATGATTAATGATAAATAAAAAGGATTAATAACACGTGAATAATTAATTTTTGAGCAAATATAACTAAGGATAATTATCATTTATAATGATTAATAATAAATGAGGTAATGAAAAAATTATAATAAATTTTTTAAAGATTTAAATAATTTTATAGGTGATGTTTTAAGTTTATTAAATCAATATTACTTAAAGAGAAGTAATTTTTGACTGTTAAATCATTTACATAAATACAATTAATGGTATTAACAATGTTAAATGATATAAAAAATTATTCACAAGGTGCTATGTGATAGTCATAGGTGATTTAATGCTATATAATTAATAAACTTAATTATTTAAAGTTAACGATTATATACTGTGCTAATTGATAGGCCGACGTTATAAATGTTAGGTCTTCAAAAGGTGTTTAAATTAAGCGAATTAGCCATAAATCGACAGACAGACAAGTTCTTTAATCTTACTCAAATTTGTATTGAGCAAGTTTCCTAACTCAAACTCGAGTTATATTTTTAGATTATGTTCTAAGTGATTTAATTCTTGTAAAGTTACTCCGCATCCATATGATCATTGTCATTCGCACATAGTGCAGGTTGAATTCAAGTTCTATTATCGAACTGTAAATCATTTAAAGTTCTTTTATACATAAACACTGTTTAAGAAGTAGTCTATGTCAATTGTTTCAGCTAAACCTTTCAATATACCTTGTTGTAAAAGCTATCCAAACCTATTGTTAGGACAGATTCTTGTACTGAGATGAACAACCCATAATGGGAAAAACCTAAGTATCAGATAAACGATATATATAGAATAAATGTTATGCATATACATATGATACGCGAGGCTGATCCTATCAAGTACAGTCTAAAAGTGTAACCTAAGAGGGTCAATCAAGTGACTGATTCCTCAATGCAGACGTTCAAGGTCTTTTGACCACTCACCATTTAAATAATCAATTTTCGTTCATTAAATTATGCGTTGATTATATTAAACTCATACTATTGAATCTTTCAGTCATTATTCTTACTCATGACATATTTTATATTAAATTCAAACTTGCTGGGCAAACTAGTTGATCATCCTTGCTATGTCATGATATTATTGCAGCTAAGCCTGAAGGTTCAAATAAATATAAGGTCAAAGAAAAGATGAAATCCTAGTTAAACTAGATAGTTGATTGCCTGTTTTAAAGTATTGTTTTGACATTACTAGATGTAACGCAAACACTGATATCTTTTTGTAGGTTACAATATATATATATATATATATATATATATATATATATATATATATATATATATATATTTGTAAAGGTTGTAGACCTTAGGATTAAAAAGTCATTGTAATAAACAACATATGTTTATTGAAATTCTACATTAGTATTAAATGCTGTTCAACAGTGATTGTTATATTATTACGTGAGCACCAAATTCAAGGTAGTCGTATCTAAATTTAGGGGTGTCACAATAGTTGTAGTAGTCTTTACATGTTATAAAATAGGGTGGCAATAATAGTGAAGACTTAGTTGTGTACTATCGAGCTCTGTATTTTTGTATTATGTAATGTTTTATAATAGTTATCGTGTATTGTTGGCGTCTCAAATTAGTCTGTGTAAGCCCAAATTTGGACACAGTGCGTGAAGTCGATTCTCTAACATAAAATACCCTTATGTGAGGGTTGTTCCATCTCAGTCACATCATAAGAGTCCGCATTAGAGCAATCTAGTTTGGATTAGCTTTTCAAGAATATAATCAATTCCTTATTTCATTTCAATAACTTTCTAGGAACAAATAAATAGATTTACTTCTTAAGACAATTCATGAACAAATATAACTTTAAAATTTAACAATTTAATAACTGGCCGGATAAAACTTTCGAGGGCACATAAGTGTGAACAATTATATACAAGCTCAATATAAAATTACTTTCAAGATTTATTGTAGATAAAATACTTGCACAGCTAATAAACGTCTAAAAGTTAAGAAAACTTGCATATCTTGGTGTTTATCGCTAGGTCTACATCTTGTCTTTCAAATAACCTATATAATAAATCAATATATCGATTAGTCACTATAGGACGCCACATACTAATTTGATTCGATTCACACATCGGTGCATACCTATTACATTTATCTTCATAACCGAAATCTACAAATAAAATAATCTTTATGTGCTTAATATATTATTTATTATTATTTGTTTTAGTTTATTTATTTATTTTTAATAAAAAAATTAATCTGACCCGGTTATTAATTTATTTTCCAAAACTATCGAACCGACGCTACTGCGACACAAATGAACTACAGACCGGCATTACCTCACTGGGTCTTTAGTGTTCATAACTTGTTCATTTTTAAACATAATGACCTCAAATTTGGACCATGACTTAATAGATTCATATATTCACCACATCAAAAGACTTTTATCATTTTCAAAAACACTTGTTAGCCAACATATTAGTCCAATCTTCTAGGGTTTACAAGAAAACCTGTTTTACTAAGGGAATCATCACAAATTCATTTTAACTCATTTTTTGTTCATTCCACTTAGGTTATCTTCGTATCTTATAGATCTAGTTAACGCAACTCATAGATCTTAAGAATAACATGTATATCTTAGGTTACGTAGCTTGAAAATCACTTTGCCAATTGGTTTATTTTAGGTTTTACACATAAATTAATCATTCTTATGTTATCATGTAACAAGCTTAGATTTAAACACAAAAACACCATCAAAGCCACCATACCTTCGGAATCCACCATGATTCCCCATAAAACATAGATCTCCTATAATCAATCATGCTATAACATAAATAAAAATTTTTAACTAAAGTTTGAGTTAAGAAAACTTTTAAACCTTAATGTAGCTTAATCTTGATAACTCTTCTTGCTATGAGTTACTAGATATCCTCCCCTCCTTGCTCCTCTTCCTCATCGGATCCACCCCCTTCTTCCTTGTCTCTCAAATTCTCTCTTGAACTTATTAAAATGACAAATACTTGCAAGTATGATGGCGTATCCCTTGCTGAATGGGATAGTAAGAAAATAAAGAAGAAAATAGTTACCAAGATGGCTAAGTCTGGCAAAATTATTAAGATTAAAGATTCAGTGTCTGCAAAAAAAATTGTAGAGCCTTCCAATGCTCAGTTCGTAGAGCAAACTATAGCAACAGTTGATGTGATGGTTGGGAAGGCTTCTAAGCCTAAGCCAGATAATGTTGAAGGGGTGGCTAAGAAGGATTCTGAGCCTATGCCAATGGTTATTGAACAGAGGGCTGAGATAGCTTTTGAGCCAGAGCCAAAAGATGGTGAACAGACGTTATAAAGGTGTCCAAACCTGAGCCAAGGAAGAAAATAAGATTAAACATGATGACAGAGAAGAAAGCTGAGGAGAAAAGAAGAAGATTAAGAAGAAGAAGAAAGCCTTAGAAGCAGCAAAAAGAATATAAGCTACTTTTGAGGGGGAGCAACCGACTCCCTATCCTAGTTTTTCTTATAATTCTCAAGAGCTAACAAAAATTGTTGAGTCGATTGAGCCAAGCCCCATTGTTCCAAAGCCAGAAGATGCTACTAAGGTAGATAATGCTTAAGTTAAGGAGGAACAACCCAATACAAAAAATGCTCACACTGAGGGGGAACAAACTTTTTAAGCACATAAAGCCCCCTCAGTCTCTGCGAGGAAAGAAGATGAGCTTATGGAGTTAGAGATTTTAGGGGAAGCATTTTTAAATCTTATAAGAGAATATATAGACATAAGCACTACCATTTTTAACAGTAATAATGACTTACTGTTCTATTTTCTTCATGTCATGCCTCTGGTAAAAGCAATAACAGAGGTAGATCTGTGCTTCATCACGTGGACTTTTCTAAGATTCCTCACTTTTAAAGTTTTGTCCCTGAACTTCCCAATAATTCTTCATTTTTCCTCCATAACAATGACAAATGAAGAATCTTCTTTAGGTACATACTATACATTCACTTTCATCTCAAATTTCTTCTATACACAACCTTATTCTTTATTCATTGAGCCTTCTCCTCTCAATGAAGCAGTCGTAGAGTCCAACCTTGCGATTGTTAAGCAATCGTTGAGTCCATAACCTCAATCTCTAATCATAGAGTCCGAAAACCCTACGATCGACGTTGAGTACTAACTCCCCAATCGATATCCCAAATACACCTTTGCATGTTCATATATCTTCATCTTATTCAACTCTTATACATATACAATCAAATTCACCATCTCCTAAATCTTCTTCAATCACAGAGTATTCACACCCTACGATTAAAACTGTACAGACAAATATACCCTCCTCCTCCAATACTTAAATACTAGACCTTGCAATCATTTATTCTTAATTAAACTGGGGAAATAAGAAAGGAATAGAAGCTACAATGGAAAATATCCTAGAAAAAGTTTTTATGGCCCCCTCCAAAATCCAAGTTATAAACATGCTAGAAATGCTTGTTGCTGAATGCGAAGAAGGGATCCATAACACTACAAATGGAATTCAAAAGAGTCTAGCTCTCATTTTTGAGACTACAACAAGAGTTCCTAAAGAAATGTCTAACAATAAGAGTTCCTAAAGAAATGTCTAAGAAGTTTGAGGAAGACGCACAAGAATTGGTCAATGATATCAATGAGAATCTACGAAAGCAAGACAAAAAAAAAATAAATTCAAACAGATTGCTAATCATAAAGCAACTGTTCTCTCTATCCAAAAAAAATGACAAGATCATCAGTATTCTCACCAATAAAGTCAACTCCTTAAGCGACACACTGATGGAATTCAAGAAGATAGTCACCACTTCTATGGGATGAACTAACAATGCTATGGTTATTGTTCATTCCTAACAAATTTAAATGGATGTCATAAAACAAGAAACTAGAGTAGACATTAGCTCCCAAAGTAAATAGATGCAAGAAATTATTGACGTTGTCCAGAAAATCTCTAAAGATGTAAATGTCATTCACAAAAATAGAGATGTTGACAAAAAAGGGTGAGAGAATATCTCAAGAGAGAAGCTGACCTCAAAAGGAAATGAGTCAGGGGAGAGAAGACAATCATCAATTCTATTGTCTCCGCCTCTCAATGTTATTCCTCTGGGCCAAGAAAAATCTTCTTCACGAGCGGAATCGTAGAGTGGAGTAACACCCACAGACATGCGACCCCCAAATGACCCTATGCTTCTGATAGATTATCTCAATAGGTTCGTATTGAAGGAGAATAAGAACAAAAAAAAATCTATATACCTGATCTCAGTCCTAGATTATCAATTAAAGAACTTCAAAGAATAAATAGTAAAACAAGAGAAAATTATGCGAGAAAAAGATAAGCTAAGCATAGAAATCCTCCAAGGATAAGAAGGGGGAGAAGGTAAATATGTTGTAAATTTTCTTTGCAAAAAGAAGGAGAGTGTAAAATTTTCTTTGTGAAAGCTTATACTTTGTAAAATTCTTTTATCAAATCAATAAATTCATTATTTTTCTCCTAAAATACTGTTGTTCACTGCATATAAGTCATATTTTAATTCAAATATTACGCATCCTAGAATTGATGAATGCTTGAAACTACTAGTTTTATCATCATCAAATAGGAAAAAATTGTTACTACAAATGCATGTTTGAATATTTGATTTCATAATGAGTTGACAAAAATGAGTGTTAATGTATATTTATAACCAATAACTTTTGTGAAGTCCTTAGATGTGAAATTGATTAACAAAGACTAAGAGAAGAAGATCAAATTTGTTAGGTTGATCTATGGAATGAATTGAATGTATAGATTATAGGAAATTAAAAAGTTGTTTAGTGGATCGAACGATCGTAAAGTCATCTTGAAGAATGTAAGGTAAATGAAGTTTGTAGAGTTAGCTCTTGATCGAAAGGTAAGACAAATTTGAAGTGCCAACTCAAAGTTCATAAAGTTAAGTGAAGATTGCGGAGTTCGCTCTAAAATCATAAAGCAAAATAAAAATTTTAGAGTCAAGCCAAATGCTCTACGATCATCATAGAACTCTACGATTAAGAAAATCGTAGAGTATGACAGGTCTGATAAAGGACTGACAATGGGATGATCTAAAGGGTGAGGTTTACAAGATGTTTGGTAATCATCCTAATTTCAAAATGAAGGTCAGATCGGATTGTATCTAGCAGCTAGTTTGACCAAGGGACTTCAGCCATGTGGTTATCTATTCAGCACACTGATGTGATATCCTGGCTGAAAGTAAGCTGACACGCTCCTTAAATGTTAACATCATAGATCTTCTATGATTTAAGCATTTAATGAAGCAATGCCTATTTATCAACGGGAAAATCTCAAGGTCCTCCATCAAAGGATACGAAGATTCAATCAATCAAAAACAAGCAACGAATTACAAGTGGATTTGTTGTCAAAATCTTAATAGCTCTACTTTAAGATCAAGAACAACTTGTTCTACTGCTATATCATTACTCATTGGACTTAAAGTCATTTAGCAACAACTCAAATCACTTTATCTCTTTGTGGTTACTGGTCTTAGTGACCTCGTTGTAACTAAATCTTAGTGACTTGAAAATTCTTTATGAACTAGTCTTAGTGACACCTGTCAAGTCTTAGTGACTTGAATGAATCTTAGTAATTAGCTGATTTGTAATAGTTCTGTGTGAACTGATCTTAGTGATCACCCTATCATTAATGGATTCCCTACTCGAGGAGTAGAAAAGTCGATTTGGAGAACTTTGTGCTCTGAATCACTTAAAATTTTTGTGTCTCATTTGCTTTCCACACTTTACTTTTTGCATTATATTTATATCTGTTGTGACTTCCACAAGCTAAATAAATTCATAATTGAGTTTTCCATATATCTTGAAGTGGCTTTCAAACTAATACTCCATTGTGCTTAAATAAATTAACTTGCTTAATTTATAATTTGGTAATCCTTATTTAAAAGAAATTTTTTTAAAAGATCTATTCAACCCCCGTCTAGATCTCTTAGTACCTTTGGGAAACTGTAATATACTAAATATTTATAAAACCTATACATATGACATTAAATGATTAGAGATAATTATATAGTAATTTCGAGGATGAAATTCTTATAAGGTGGGTGGAATGTAACGTCCCAGATAATTTTGAGACTAGTAAATGCAATCTAGATAGATTAAATTAAAGGTTACGAATTTAAAACCTATTTTTTTTGTGAAAATCTAAGAATTTATTTCTTAGGTATACATTAAAGACCTAAAACGACTCGTAGATACGATCGTATACGACTATAGGTTAAACTTTTAACCTAAACTATATGTTATGTGATTTCTTATATGTGTCATTGATTAATATAGAAAAATAAAATTTTGGAAAAAATAACATCAAAAATACTATTCACGATAAAAATGCGTTTCATCATTTTGACTTTTTGTATTTAGTGACATGGCATTTATATGGGGTATAGATACTTGGGAGCCAATAAAAAAAATTCCCAATTTTGGATGTTAACATTTCTCCATTTTTTGAGAAATCATTGCGAAAAACACTATTTATGGGAAAACACATTTCGTCTTTTGACTTTTCATTTTACGAAATATCATTTAGACCTAAAATAAATAAGAAATGTTAACATCCAAAATTGGTTAAAAGCTAATTAATTGGTGGAAAATGAAACTAATGAGAATTATACGCAGTATAATACAAAGATTATACGAGATTAATACGAGGTATAATATAAGTAGAATACGAATAATATACAATGTATTATACAAGAAAAATACGTATAAATACTATGTATTATACGATGTAACTAACTAGTTGTAAAAAATTAGGGTAGGTGTAACCAAACTAGAGAAAACTAACATGATTACACTAACTAGAAAGCTAACTAAATCAAAATGGACCAATTAGAACCAAGAAAACCAAACTAGTTATCCATGTGAACATGTTTCGACCAATCATAGAAGAAATGATGCAAGCATGATATCACCCTTGAAGAAGCATAAAGTGGGCGGTTTTTTAGGAAAGTGATGATGATTTTTAGATATTTTGAGGGACTAAGGTGTAATTAATCAAGTATTAAAGTGTAATAAACCAAGTCTCTAACGTGTAATTAACGAAACTATAATTTTCTATAAATACCAAGTCATTCCTACACACTTCTCTCATCATTTTTCGAGAAATTTATCTGTAAGAGATACACCAAGGCAAGTCTTCTAATTCTTATGTGTTATGTTTACAAGTTATAAAATGATTTATACGCTTTGTGTGAGAACGTGCTATAAATTGTTGAAATAAGAGTTATTTGTGATATTAAATTGAGAGATATGTTAATTCAAAGCCTGTTAAAGTTTATATGAAAGCATAAACTGTGTATGTGTGACTTGTTAGACTTGTTAAGCTATTGTGCTCATTCTTGCGAATAAAACTTTATTTACAATTAAAAAGAATGATAAGAAGATCATGCACGTAAAGAAGAATGTGTAGACTAGATTATTTATTTGTTTGTTATTTGTAGTCATAAAGACTTTTGTAATACTAACAAGTAAACATATAACCGAATATTATTCAATGATATTATCATATTATCATCAAAAGGTGTTATGTCTTTAAATTTGATATAACTTAGAATTGTTAAACATTAAAACAATGTTGGTAAAGAACTATATGTCTGAATAAGATATTGAATAACATTGTGAGTGCTATAAGAACAGAGATTTAGCACCAATGAAGGAACCAAATTCATCGCAAGGCTCCTCTGTTCCAAGTACAAGTGCATTTAATAATGTGATTTCAAATAAATAGAAAATATTGATATAAAGAGACATTCTATAAAGATGTATAGCTAAGTGAGAATATTGAATAATATAGGGAGTTCTGTAAGAAAAAAAATCTTGCAAAGGATAAAGATGAAAATATTTATCGTAAGATTCTTTTGTTCCAAGAACAATCTTATTGTTAATGCTGTGAACCTTGGATATATTGAAGTATAGAATATCTAAATTTTAAGGTTAAAAATTGACCGGTATATATGGTGTCATCTGTGTATACGGATAAACTACAACTTGATACTTGTAAAAAGGATGAGATCAATACCAAGTTACAATTCAGGAATTAAGTTAAAGAAATTTTTAAAGAACTATCTGTAATAAACTAGTACAACCAATATGAGTATAGGATCATTGGTTAAGTTGGTAAATGTTATGAAAATTAATGTACAAAGTTCGTTGTAAGAAGTACGGGGATTTATGGGGCATTACAGAAACAACAGAAACATTTGTCCCTGCTGCAAGGTTAGAAGCAATAAGAATCTTGTTAGCCTATGTATGTTATAAAAAATTTAAATTATACAAAATGGATGTAAAAAGTGATTTCTTAAATGATTGTTTAAATGAAGAAGTATATGTCAAGCAACTACCAAGTTTTGAACATTAAAAATATTCAAATCATGTTTATAAGTTAAAGAAAAACATTGTATGGACTAAAACAAGCTCCAAGAGTCTGTTATGATAGGCTTAGTAAGTTTCTTTTAGACAATGATTTTAATCGAGGTAAAATAGATTTTACTCTTTTCATTGAAACTAATATATTTGCTTATTGTTCAAATTTACGCTGACAATATAAATTTTGGTGCTACTACTAACTCTTTGCGCGAGTGGTTTTCTCAATGCATATATAGTGAACTTGACATGAGTTTAATGGGTGTGTTAGGATTGGTTCATACTTCTGCGGGTTCGACTAATGGCCACTACAACAGGGTGGTCGGGGGCCCCCTGGAAGCCAAGCGCAATGGTGTAATTGGGCTTGGAGATTTATTAGTGGTCCAGTCTTTGGTTTACTAATGTATTGGGCTTGAGCCCATGTTATAGCAGCTAGGGTTTTCTAGTTACTATAAAAATAATTGTTTGGTGTGTAAATTATTGTAGAGCGTGTGAGACATCTATTGAATACATCAGACAAGCAGGACTAGCCAAATTGGTGAACCTGGGTATATCGCGTGTTCTTACTTTTCCGTTCTTCATCTTAAATTCTAACAGGGTAAGTTAAATTACTTTTTGGGGCTTCAAATTAAACATACAGTGGAAGGAATTTATATTCATCAATCAAAATATGTAAAAGAACTTCTGAAGAGATTTGGGTTTGAAAATACCAAACCGAAGGCAACTGCAATGAGCACTACTCACTACTATCAATTAATCGTTGATGTTACAGGTAAATATGTTGAGGTAACTAAGTACAGAGATATGATAGGGTGCCTACTTTATTTGACTTTATCTAGACATGATATTATATATAGTGTCTGTTTATGTGCAAGATTTCAAGCACAACCAAAAGAATAGCATCTTATATAAAGCTGTAAAAAGGATATTTAAATAGTTATCTAGAATAATTAATCTTGGTTATTTTATCCTACTTTTCTTAATTTTGAACTTATTGGATACTCAAATGTAGATTATGCAGGATACTAAGTAAACAAAAAAAGCACCAGTGGTGCCTGTGAATTTCTAGGTCAAAGCTTTGCAGTTTGGCATAGTAAAAAATAAACATCAATTGCTTTATCCACTACAGAAGGTAAATATTTGGCAATAGATAGTTGTTGTTCACAAATTTTGTGGATGATACAAACTCTGTATGATTTTAATATTATATGTGAAAATGTGTCTATTTTATCTGACAATATTATTGCTATAGATAATTCTAAAAATCATGTACTTCATTCTCGTACTAAATATATTGAGGTTAGACATCTTTTTTGAGAGATAATGTTGCTAAACGATTAATTAAACTAATATTTGTTCCAACTAAGCATTAATGGGCTGACATTTTTATAAAACCTTTAAGTGAAGAACGCTTTTACACTTTAAGAAGAGAATTGGGTATGACTATTTGTGCTTAATATGAATTATGAAAATATGTACCATTTTTATTGCTTCTTGAATTCTTGCTTTGGGTCAATTAACTCTGTGGGTCGTTATACTACTTGTGTATAAAGGGCTTTTATTGAGTTAGTTGGAATGCCTATCGAATCATAATGTTTTTATCGCAGGAACTTGAAGAAAAAGAGTTTTACGTCGTGACCCTTAATATTTCACTCTAATAATGATAGAGGGGGGAAATTTTATGTGGATGGATATGTCTATGTTTTATCAAATTTATGTGGATGGATCTATCTATGTTTTATATGTTAATTAATAGATGGATATTTGTTTGGATATTTGTATAGAATATGTTTTACCTTGATATTCAGCTTGATGAAGTTTGTTTTGAGATGGATGATAAACATACAGTTAATAATTCTTTTTAATAATGACAAAGGGGGAGAAATACTATGATGGCTTATTTCTGCTATTGACTATTTTTGATTTGCTCTGGATATGAGGTTCTGATCTATTATTGGATAACTATTGACGATGAATGATGTTTTTTAAATGGATAGAATCTGTTTATTTGCTATGAAATATTTTGACTAGTGGTTTATTCCTGTTTAATCAATCAAAATATATGTATATTTCTTGGTCATCTATGGTTGGTTATCTTTGGTTCCTTATTATATGAATATGCATAGTTATGGGGAGTTATATATTTTCATCATAAAAAAGGAGAATAATGTTGGTTTATATGCTTCTTGTTTTAATGATGACAACATATTTTGTATGGAGATATTTTTTATTAACAGGTATGTACTAAGAGATGGGCTAAACATATTTTGGTGCTATAAAAAATGGACTGGATATAATAAAAAGCAGTGCTGAAATTATGGAGGCCCAACATGGAGAAAGTTTTCATAGAGACACTACTAGATTAGATCTCTAGGAGATTAAGGAAATCCTATAAGAATTTTCATCTTAAATTTTTAATTGCAAGGCAACGTTTTAATTGCTGAAAAATTCATTTAAAATTTACATGAGCTTAAAATTCTATTCATTTGAAAACTAAATCAATTGCGTTATTGCATATCAAATCAAATATTTTTAGCTGATTTTTTGGTAAACAAAATCAGTTAAGATTTGTCCATATCATGTCCAAACATATCAACTAAGATTTTGTTTTCAAAATTACCGATTGGATTGATTTTTGACTACAACAAGTTTACTTATCTAGCTGGTATTTTTCCATAACTGACTATATCAGTTATAATCTATTTCAAGTTGTTTGAATTCAAAATCAAAATATTTCCTAGTAGTTTTGATATTAATTTTCATTGACTGAAGATGATTTTCAGTGATAGGATTTTTCTTCATATCAAATAAGATCAATTGGGATCTTTTTAATGGTTAATCCTAATCTATTTCAAGCTGTCTGAACTTAAAATCAAAATCTTTCCTTATCAGTTTGGAATTGATAACCGTTGGATGAAGCTGATTTTCAGTAATTTGTTTTTTCCTTTAACGTAAAATTTTGTAAGCCGTTGGACTTTATATATATATAAAGTTGAAGATAAAACTCTTACTTCAAAATCATCATTCAAGAGAAAAAAAGAGTTTTACAGGGGGAAAAAATTTCTAGCAATTTGCATTGCCTTTGTTCTTAAATTCTCATTGCTGTAAATTATTAGTTATCGCTTGTAATCATATTCTTTCGTTCTAGAAATTGTATACAAGCCTAGATTGGCTTATGATTGATCCAGTGTTGTATAGGTATGTACAAAGAAAACTCTAAAGTTGCATTGGTGCAAGCGATTGCAGTTGTGCAAAAGGGACAGTGGTGTCCAATAGATTTCAGAGATTATTTGTGCATGGAGTTTTTGAAATTAATTGAATATTAATTAATAAAAAACTGTTGGGTATCAATTGATACATGGCCTTGGATGTAAGCCCGTAGAGTAGAGGTATAAGGGGTCGAACGAAGTATAAATCTTGGTACATTTGTGGCTTGCTTATTATTCTATTTATTATGCTTTATTCTGCATTAAAAAATCACATCTACATCAGCATACACTGCATTGTTAAAACTGAACTAATACAAAGAAGATTCATAGTAATATCTTAATACAGACAGCTCAAAGCAAACATGTTCTGTGACACCTTCCAAAACAATACTTCTATTTTTTAGTAAGATTCTTTCTTTCCATAATAGCGATCTTTTTTTAAATAGAATTCGAAAAGTATCCCAACAATTAGGATCGACCCAACTGGTCTTGATTCCTCTTCAGTTTATCTGTTTTGCTACTTCTAGAAATTGTCACCCTATTTATTCTAAACGAAAGCTTTACCCTGCTTACTTTGCTTCACCTAGAATGGATAGAGATTTCCATCTAACCATTTATTTTGAACTACTTCACTGTAGTAGTAGAAATTCAAGCTCTGTATCTAACAGATCTTGAGGAGTCTGAGGTAGAGTCACTTTATACTCGAGTCCATTTCGCAGTACTACTCAAAGTGGTTAATTCCATGTTTACCCAGATTGCTAGATAGGTATCTATCTATAGGAGCCACTTTTGCAAGTTTTTCAATATTCAAGGCTATCTGGTTGCTCAAAACTGTTATCATGATATGATTTAAAGTAGCTAAGGTAGGTCATTTGGTTTACATATCCGCCCACTTTGGGATTATCTTTCCACTAGATATAAGAACCTCGTCTCAGCGTCGCAAAATTTGACTCTTAGACATTCTGATTGCAGTGCGCGCCCACAAAAAGTGTGAAAGTTTTCATTCAGAGGCTCTTGACTAGTCACCAGTCGGATCGAAGTGAAAATGGCAAATAGCTAGTCACCAAGGAGAGAATAATTCTTTTATACTTCCAAAACTATTAATAAGAAACTTTCAAGTGCACATGTACCTTTTACAGATAAAAAATATGAAGCCATATAATCTATTCTTCTTCAGCAGTTGGCAAAACTAATATTTACAGACATACCTAGGCCTTTGCATTACTCAAAGGTCAATTTGTAAGGACAAACAATCCAACACCTTTCTTCTGTCAATTCCCAGCATTGGCTATTGAACTTTGAAGTATTACCCATAAAGCCTTATTCTAGTAGTGACATGGTTGTAACATACTGGGCAAAAGGTAAGGTCTTTTCCACAATCATAACATGCCTGCAAAAATCATGTATGATAAATATTACAGAATATTGCTACATGGAAGAGTATTTACATAGACATTTGAAAATTGAATGTCGTTTGTTCGCACCTGATGTCCACATCCAAATGCAAGATCCTTGTTATTGTACGAACATACAGGGCATTTCTGTTGAGCATAAAAATTTATCAAAATACTTGAAACAGAAAATATGGCATTTCTGATTTTACAACATAGGATGACCAATCTGTAACACAATACAGTTAGAAACTCACACTGTTGGGTAGAGAAGTTACTGTTGAAGGGGGAAAAGGTGCGTGATAAATTCCAGCATTCTGTTCAAAGTTGTTTGACTGCGTGTGGTTTAGCCTGGAATTATTTGCTTTATAGTTCTGAGAAGGAGGCGGTAGAGGGACTTTCCCAACATTTCCTCTCCGATTACTACAAAGAAAAATGAATAATTAAGCGGTCGAAGTATTAGTACATAGTTTCAAAACAAAGTCATAGCTAAAAAGCAGATTCTACAGAAGATACCTCAGGAGTTGGAGGTCAAGTGTGGCCTTGTATTGTGATGGTATTTCCATTAGCGCAGCCAGGGAAAACTCTGTTTCCTTGTGGGAAATGGGTATGTTTTTCAACATAATCTCCGTGAAATTAACAAACTGCAGGGATAAAATGATCACAAAGTCACTACCAAGCTCCAAGCAAAGCATGAATAGTTGGTTGAGATTTTTTGGGTTCACGCTAATAATTTTTAACCTGGAAATTATCAAAAGTCCTGAAAGGAATGTTGTCATCAAACTGTCGCATCATATCCCATGGTCCATCACCAACTCCAACAAGGATTATTGACAATGGATATTCACTACAAGTGGATAGACGTCCAGGCAGGTCATTAAGGGGGCAAAAATATGTCAAATGACAACAATCAACAGTACAAAGGAAATAATAGCAAAGAGAAATCGAAAAGAAAAGAAAACAATCACACAAGAAAGAATTTACGTGGTCCACCCAAAGGTTGGACTACATCCATGGTAATTGATAAATCGATCTCACTATCTTAGAAAAGTTTGCATAATACATTGCAGCAGTCGCCAGTCGCAAAACAAGAAAACCTAACTCACCAATATTAAGAACATTTGAAGATTATTTCAACTGACCTCGCTTTAACAATGGCATCAATTGTACTTTGTTCTTGAGAACTTAACCGGCCAATTTCCGTGTTAACGCTTCGTGTAACCTTCCATACCACGCCAATACCAACAGTGTCAAACTTAGCAAGTAAAAAGAAGACAAACAGTTCAATATGCAATGGGACTGACCTGTCCATCAGCAATGATCAGAAGAACATGGTATTGCCCACCAGTTTTATCAACAATCCCAATAGCAGTTTCAATTATTGGGGCAAAGGATGTTGGTCCTTTAAAATAAACAAAACAATCAGTAAAGTATAAACCAAGAAATGACTCCAATTACAGTATGTGGGGCACCAAGATGGAAAGTACAGTCAATTTACCAACCAGCTAAACGAATTCGTGGAACAATCTCTCTATAACGAGTGAGTGCCTCTTCAAAGCCATTGCATGGCTTATCATCCGGCAAAAAGCTGAAAACTTCTTGATCTTCTGTGATAACTGCAACAACAAAACCAAATACACTACAACTTCAAATTTCAACTTCCTAAATGAAAGTCAGCATAAATTTACAGAATTAATTCATGCATACCATCACCAAAACCATAGCAAGGAACTAGGTTATCCTCATCAAAAACTGAAAGTGTCCTCCCGATGATTGATATCGCCTGTTCATATGGATTCAAGGAATCTCCAAGGTGATGCAGGCTCTTACGGTTGTAAGATCGTGCACCTGTCCACTCATTGCTCTTGGTGAAATCTATGCCCACAATAAGATTGGAAGATTCCAGCCCAGCTCGGGCTAGAGCTTCAGTCACCTATAACATGAACTTAAATTAGTTCCAAGCTCAACCACCAAACTGCAAGTTTCTAGCAAAAATCAAATTTCAAAATGACCAATCAAAATTCAAATTTACCATCAGTATATGGAAATGAGGCATGTAATTTATATCACTAATTAAGCAAAAGTTGCATAAATATTTATGTTTGTATCTATATGTTGATTAATTATGGTTTATGTTTGCCTAAGTTAACTGGATGATGAACTTTATATGTGCAAAGATAACTTTTGTACAGTCCTCGTATAGATTGCCAAATGATGTAAAGGACTTAGATAGGGAGCTAAAGTGTTAGGTAGATCCAAATTTTGTACTAATCTTAGAGCATGTGTATAGGAATTCATTTGTACTTAGAGATCATTTAGTCCAAGCCTCTTTTAAGACAGTAATGTTAGAAGACCGTCAAAGGAACTAAAAGGTCGTTTACTCAGCTTCTGATCATATAGCAAGGTCACTCTACTAAGCTAGTTACTAAACGAAAGCACTATACTTTCGTAAAGTTCAAATCGTTAAGTGACTTTCACTAAACGATGTGAGACCAACACTACGATTCAGTGCAAAGAGTTTGTTTAGCTAAAATTTTAGAGTCAGATGGTCAGGCATTAAGTGGCAGAGGTCTTCATACTTGAACTCCAAATCCCAAGTTTGATTATATTTGTTCAAGTCAACATAAAGGGACAAAGGGAGGGAACAAGACAACTTTTACAACAACTATCTGCTCAGTGCCTAGAAACGCAACACTTTTTGCACTATTTAGTACCCTTATGGATAGTGACATTTCATAGTACCACAGACAAGATTTCAGCTCAATGAATTGAAAGCTGCCAATTGGTCCTAAGGGTTTTGAACAACGGTAATTAACAATCCAATGAACAGAATTCTAAGACAAGCTATAAAAGGATCACATCTACAACATTTAAAGACAAATGAATGATTGATTATGATTACTATAAGAGAAGAGATCAAGCTCTTACAGTACTCACTCTACGGTCTGAAGAATATACACCTGCTACTAAGTTCAATAGTTCTTAAGCTCAAAAATAAACTTAACAACATCATTTTACTTCTTAGTGACTCATTCTGATCTTAGTGATTGGAATTTACAAGTCTTTGTGACTTCAAGTTTCTTAGTGAAACTTTTGTAATAGTTCTTAGTGAACTTGTACTTGGTGTAACTTCATCCTTAGTGGATCATCCCTACTCACGGAGTGGAAGAGAGAACTAGGAGATCTTTGTACTCCAAACATCTTTAAAATCTTTTTGTGTCATTTACATTTCTATCTTGCTTTAAATTCTTTATCTGTGGTTTCACCCTACGAACTAAACTCTTAACCAAGATCTTATTGTTTAAAATTATTTGATAATACTTTAAAAAAGAATTTTTAAAGGATCTATTCAATTCTCGTTCAAGATCTCTTTGTGCTCGGTGGACCTAGCAATTTACATGTACTAGTATATTGTATTACTCCTTTGTACATGGAAACATAAGATCATAAATATTGGAAAGTATAAGATCACTTGCCTTTGTATTTGTGATCTTGTATTTAGGAACAAGAAAAGTAGTTGAAAACAACACATGACGAGCATATGCATTCTTTCCTCAATATGATTAATTTTTAACAAACTCAAAGGGGGATAGACAAAAAACACACACAGATGCATTAATCAATACTTAGAAGAATTGGTTCTAACTTCAGAGCGGAACATTAATCAGGAAATATTAATTGCTGAGTTGGGATATTATAGAGGCTTGTTGGTTAGTTTTTGTTCTTGTTTGGGTGTTGGCTTGTATCTCCTATGTTATTGTTTTGGCTCAGTTGGGCTTGTAACGGGGGGGGGGGGGGGGGGGGGGGGGGGGGGGGGGGGAAGCTGGGGGTGTATGTTATAGAAACCAGTGAGTTGGCACAACTTTCATTCCATATAGCTAGATATAGCATACAAGGAAGGGGGCCGCCAATTAAGAGAACATGTTCAATAGTTTTTGCACCATTTTAGATATGATATGACTTTGTTCTAGCAACAGCTCCTGAGAAACTTAAAATTCTTGTCTACAGTTGATATAGTGTAAAAAGATGCCTAGTAGTAAATCAGATGTTAAATTTAGGTAACGAATTCAACTGATGGTTACAAATATATGCATCGACACTGAAGCTGGAAATATATTCAAATAGTACCTGGTCGAGAGACCTGTAATCATCACCAATTCTTGTGTACCTTGACTGAACCTGGCTTCTTCTAACTGAATCAAAGTAACTTTCAGAATACGGATGGCTGGGTGTAGAGCCAGAAATTGAAGGAGACACGTAACCATATGGAGGATAAGGAGGCTGCTGGTGGCATTGAGTTTTGGATTGTTTGCCTCCCATACTCGATCGATGCAAATCTCGGTCGGTTGCTGCATAAAATTTCAACCAGATAGAAAAATAAATACATGCATATATATATATATATATATATATATATATAGGAGAGAGGGAATTAGAAGCTTCCCAGAAATGATACAAGTCAACCAAGACTTGACAACAGCCAAATTTAAGGAAAATGCATAGGAAAGTAGTGTTGTCAACTGTTGAACTAATCTATCAATCGGAAGAAACATAAACATGATGATTATTTTTATATTATTAATAATAATAAAGAGAAAAATGTTAGATTGATAAGGAAAATCCAACCTACCACCATATTACTTTGTTAATTCTTGGATAATAGAGGCAGAGGTCGAGTATCTATCTATCAATATATACACACTCCACGTAATTAATTGTAAAATGGGAATTAAGAACAAGTCAGATCAATGGGGAAATAATAGTAGACCCACCAAACCACTTGACAGATGAATAAACTATTAATAATCCCCGAAATGAAAGGAAGGCGTAACAATTAATCTGAGCGTCACGCATTGGCCATCATCTTATGACCATTATATTCCCATTCTTTTAAATTCAACAAATTGGAAGCTTCTCCAATTCGACAGACAGCAATGGCTTGTTTGCGAATCAAAATTACGCCATAGTTAAACCCAAAGTAAAAACATGCATCTTATTTAAACCTTTATGTTTTAGCATTGGATTTTACTACTAGCTAGGGGCCGGCTCCATTGTTGATAATTGTGACCGAGGAAGATCATGTAAAACCACTCCTATTCACTACATAATATTTTTGAAGAATAAGTATAAGTACTCAATATTTAAACACAATATCTAAACACTATATTCATCAAAGTGGGGTATGGTATTGAAATCTGTATCATGTTCTACTTTTTAATGATTAAGATAGATATAATGTTTAATTTTGTATTTAAATATTGTACGTGTAGGACAGTGTAGGACAGAACTTGCCCATTTTTTAATTTACAATTACAAACAATAGGACTCAAATCTTATTGTTAATTTATTTTTATTTTATTTTTTTACCCAATTTGTGACATTTAGGTTGGCAAACTTGAATGGTTTAAATTATCTTTAAAATATTATCATTTTATAAAATATAGAAAAAAAAAGTATTGTGGCTAATTACAAATTATTTTATCTTCATATTTAATGAATTTACAATTTAAAATAAATTTTAAGATTTTACAACTTGTATTCAAAAAATATCAATCAATATTAAATTTTTGTTTATTTTTTTGTATGTGTGGATAGAGTACTTTTTCTTTACGACATGTCAATCATGCTATGTACTAGTCTCATCATCCTTTTAGTTTTTCCGTTCCTAGCTTTTGCTTTTATTTTTTATTCTAAAAAGCTACTTCTAATTCTGATTCTTTAATAGTGGTTAACTAGTGTTTGTTAAACTAATTTTACTCCTCTGTAAATTATGAAGGAGTGTTTAGCAAATAAGTTGATAAGCTCATAAATACTATATTTAATTATTTATTAATATATTCATATTAATGTACATTAAAATATAGTACTACATATTAATAATATAAGTATACATACAAATATACAAATATTATGTGTGTGTGTGTGTGTGTGTGTGTGTGTGTATGTGTGTGTGTGTACATATACATATACACATATTTAACATGTATGTAGTAAGTTAAAATTAACATAATTAAATTATGTTTCTTAATATTCTTGGTGTTGTGGTTGTATGAAGTCCTGTTTAATTAATGAGATGTCATCCAAGTAGCGTTAGGTTAGATCGTTTTGCAGGATTGCATTTAGATCGTATACCTATAAATCGTTGACAGACGTGTTAGTTTGGACTGGACTCCATATGGTATCAGAGCCAATACTTATTAATTAACATAATGTAAATTATGTTATTTTTAATTTACACATACATGGTCATAATACAAAAATGTCAAGACATAAACTCCATAACATCCGTAGCAAATACTGTAGCTTCTACCTCAGAAGCAATTGAACTAATAGCATACCAGGATGTCAAAGAGTCATTAGATAAATGGACTATACCTGAAGTTAAACCAGAAACAATTTATAAAATTGGAATTTTTGATTTTACTTGTAGAAAAATTATTAAAACTTTTGAGCATGCTGTTCCTCTACAAAATTATGATGAAGTAATTTATTTACTGCATATTCAAGACTTATATCCTTTCATGTGTAAATATAAATATGTTCATATTGGACTTGTCCAAATTGCACTTAAACCTTTGACTCTACTTGGTCAAAATACTAGTATACAATGTACTCTTAGAGATGGTCGTTGTCTTAACTGGAAAACTTCATTAATGGGTGATATTGAAACTAGTCTAGCTCATGGACCAGTCTATTTCAATATATATCCAAATTTAAGTGTGGCTTTAACAGATAGCAATCTGTCTAAAGTTTTAGAACTGAGAGTTTTATCTCATGGTTATGAGTATCTCCCAGGTTCTCCACCTTTTGTTATACTATTCAGAATACATCTTAAGGTTTTATCAACCTTAAATCCCTATACCAAAAAACAAACTGAACAAGGACATACTGTCCTAATTGATACTAATCTCTTCAACATCCAAGTGGCTATACCTCGTATGATCCCTTGGGAATAAATTATCTTTCCAAAACAATGGCAAATTCCTAATGTCATACCTACTAGACCTATAATTAGACATTCCATAGAAGATATTATACAAACCCAAGATGGAAATGTTTACCTTCAATTTCAAAAACCTTTAACTAGAAGTATTTCTAGTAACAGTTATAGAAATATCCCTTATAATGTTGACTTTCCAAAACCATTTAGAAGATCAACCGCAGAGCCTATAGAATCTGTAATTCAAGGATTATCTTCAAAAAAATCTAGTAATGAATCAAATAAAGAAACTATTAATCTTGAAGATTATATTAAAGGTATTCATTTATCAATAAATCAAATACCTCATGGTGTTTATGAAATAAACACTAATAACAGAAGGCCTTATAGCCCAACTGCTAGTGATATGAAATTTAATATTTAATGGATTTTACATCAAATAGTGAATTTCATAAAAGACTAAACCAGAATTTTATGCAAGATAAATACCAAAACTTTAGAGAATGATATTTTAAAAACTGTAATAAAAAACAGTTAGAAGATAATAAAAAATAATATTATAATCATCTCCAAAAAAATGGATGTATTAAATCTTTACCTTTATGGTATATTAATCATTCAGAAATAAATACTTTAACAGAAAATCAAATAAATGTTTTGACAGGAGTCCAAAAGGAATGGATAACAAATGATAGGAAAACTATACATTCTGTTCATCCTCCTCCTTTGTCTTTAGAATTAATTCCTGATAATACAAATAATACAAAATCTTTAGTTATAAATCCTTTTGTTGAAATAGCTGAGAAAAACAATAATCAAGAATTTGTAAAAATAAAATATGTTTTACAAATAAAAAAATAATAATTATACTAATCTTTTCCTCCAAACTGTAGGAAAACAACTAACCAGAATAGAAGATCAAATAGAAAACATAAATGATAATTGCGAGGTAAAACCTAAACAAATTGATCTTCAACCAGTTAATATAAAACCTCTTTAGAGGTTAGTAATTTTAAAATGAAACCTCCAATAGATAATGAAATTTTTATGACTAATCTTTTAAATAGAATAAAAGACTTAAGGTTAGAACCATCTTCTTCACAATTAAATGTGATTACCAATCAGGTCTCCCCACCTGACACTAGTGATCCTGAATGTGAAGATGATATCTCTATTGATCAGATTCTTGAAATACATAATAATTTCCAAGATATACAATCTGTAAATAAAACAATTTACAGTAACAGACCCATGCAACAAATGGCTCTTTCAGGACCTAGCAAATATTATTATCATAGACCTACTCCTCAAGATCTTCTTTATGAAGAAGACTTTCTTCATTCCCAAAAATCTTATCATTGAAAAACCATTTATGAATGGAACATAGATGAAAAAACTGATTATCAAATTTATGAAACAATTCATTGTATAATAATGTCTGCAACAATCTGTAAATAAAATGATAATACAGATCATCAAATCTGTAAATTTATAACCAATGGCTTTACCGATCTTCTTAAAGGCTGGTGGAATAAAGGTCTTACTGAGAATCAAAGAAGAGAAGTTTGTGAAGCCTTTAAAACTGAAATAAATCCAATTACTAAAACAGAAACTAGAAAAGAAGATGCTTGTTATACCTTAGTTCAGACTATATTACATCATTTTGTAGGACCAAGATTTTTAAATAATGATAGAACCCGTGAAATGCTTTAGAATCTTAGATGTCCATCCTTAACTCATTTTAGATGGTATAAAGATGTCTTTTTAATAAAAGTCATGCAAATACCTGATGCTAACAGTGAACATTGAAAAGCTAAATTTATTGATGGTCTTCCCAATTTATTTGCTGAAAAAATTCAAAAAAAATTAAGGGACCAAAATAATCAATCAACAATCCCTTACCAACCGTATTCTTATAGTCATGTCATAGCCATAATTGTTGAAGAGGGACTATCCCTTTGTAATGATATGAAACTTCAACATTTAATGAAAAAACAGAATTTAACTAAAAAACATGAATTAGGAGAATTTTGTGATCAATTTGCCTATGAGACAAAAATTCAATACCCTAAGAAAAATAAACCCCAAAAAGGTAAATATCAAAGAATTCAAAAATTTTACAGGAAAAGAAAAAATAACAAATAAGAAAAACTACCAGGAAAAAATCCTATCCGAAGAAAGAAAAATCAAAAGAAAAGTGTTATAATTGTGGACAAACAGGACATTATGCTAATAAATGCAGGTCTAAACTTAAACAGAAATTTAATGAATTATATCTTGTTGAAGAAACACAAGAAAAGATCTTAAATTGTTTATATAACAGTGAAACTAAATCAAGTTCCGAGGAAGATGAAATTGCCGAAATATATTCCTCAGATTCCAACACAAGTTCAAATAATGAACTTTGCAGAAATGAATGGTCTTGATCTTGGTCAGCCCAGCATAAATGTCTTAACAGACAATCAAAAATATATTCTTGAAATCATAGATCAAATCAAGGATCCAGAAATAAAACTTAAACTTCTTGAAAATTGCTATAAAGAATAAGCAAAAGAAGAACATAAAATTGAAACTTATAGCATGGGAGAAGTAATAAAAAGAATGCAAAATGCTTCAACAAAAGATAAATCTGTAACCATTCAAGATTTAAAAATAGAAATTAATATCCAAAAAGCTGATATAAGACAACTGCAAGATGCTAATCTTATTATTTCAAATGACATAACAGAAATAAAAAAGCAAATATCCAATAAAATAGATCAGACTGAGTCATCCAACAACCAAACAGAATATTCTAACCAATATTTATTACTTATGAACCAGATAACATACCAAAAATGGTATATCAGAATTACTTTCATCATAAAACCTGATTTTATTCTAAAAGACGTTATTGCTCTTGTTGATAGTGGTGCTTGTTATGCTTAAATTTTGTAAAATACTCGCAAGCGCACGAATCTATTGTAAAATAGTTTTATGCAAAGTACGAGGTCGATCCTACGAGGATTATTGAATTATTAATTAAATATAAATTATACTCAATTCTAATCTAGTTAACGAAAGATGGTATTTGAATTAATTAAAACTAAAAACTAAATATAATGAAAATCAAGACTAATAAAATAAATAAACTTTTAATCAATGGAAGAAAATTCTAAGCTTCAGAATCCACAATAATGATTATGTATATCTACTATTTATTATCAATTCGGAGTAGCAATTTGAAAATCAATTCAATGCTTTCTCAAGATTTTTCACTTAAGTTCATAAAAATATTTCTTTTGTAAATTCTTATTTTTCAAAGTTAAATGTATAAGACCAAAGCATTATATGTATCCATTATTTTGAAAAAAAAATAATCTTAGTTCTTAATTAAAACGTTTAAAATGCAACTAGGATTAAATTAAACTAATTGAAACTATTCAAAATACATTATGAATGAAACAATTTAATTTAAATCAACCAAATAAATAAGAATTATTAACATTAAAACCAAATTGAGAATTAATAATAAATTTTAGAATATTACATAATTAATAATGTTTCATCCTACACCTCATAAATAAATTTAACAGTACATAATTAAATCAGAAGCAGAATAATAAACCATCATGATTATGTGCACTGTTGCAATTCTGCCTTAGCTGCTGATTTGGTGATGTATGATGAAGCCGCTGCTTGGATTGTTTCCTCGGTTTCCGTGCTTGGTTAATGCTACTTTGTGAAAATGCTTCAGCCACGTTGGACAATGCCAAGTTGCTGCTCCATTTTGCTTCCGTGAATGACTGCTGCTTTGGAGCTTCACTAGGATGTTATTGTATTCTCGATTTCCGTGCCTAGCTTGAATCCACCTTTTGCATTATTAATTCAATGTTTCTTCTCCCTTTTGCTTCCAACGCCATCCCTTTTATAACCCATCCGGATGAAGTGTTGTGATTTGTTTGGAAATTTATTTTGACTTATCTCTTTCTTTTCATATGACATAGTGGACTCTTCTTCTTTTATTTCCTCATGCTGCTAAAACTCTTTTTCTTTTTATTCACTTAGGCTTTTTATATTCTCAAAATTTGTACACAAAAATAAATCCAATTTAGAATAAAATTAATATAAAACTAAACTAACAAATCTATTTAAAGGGGAAATAAGCGTATAAATATATACTCATCAGTGATGATATGAACTGTATCCAGGAAGGCTTAGTTCCTACTAAATACTTCCAAAAAACTACTCGATCTTTAACAAGTGCTAGTGAAAATTCTATGAGAATTAAATACAAAATACCAGAAGTCTTAATATGTAAACAAGGAATATGTTTACCAACATGATTTGTTCTAGTTAAAAATATGTCTTAAAGTATCATTTTAGGAACCCCTTTTTTATGTTTGCTTATGTCAATTACTAAAATTGATACTATGGGAATATATACAAATCTTGATAACAAAGAAATCATATTTGAATTTATAACCGAACCTTATACTAAGGAAATTAATCATGTTAAAAACATGATAGACTGCAAAGAAAAACAAATAAATTTTATTCAAAAAGAAATATAATTTTTCACTATAGAACAGAGACTTTGGAATCCTTCACTACAAGAGAAAATTAAAAATATTTTTAAAAATTTTCAAACAGAAATTTGTAGTGATTTCCTTAATGCATTTTGGGATAGAAAGAAACATATTATTTCTCTCCCTTACATTCCAGAATACGATGAGAAAAATATTCCTACTAAATCTCGTCCCAGTCAAATGAAAAAAGAATTATTACAATTATGCAAAACAGAAATCGAATCACTTTTACAGAAAAGGCTAATAAGACCAAGTCATTCCCCTTGGAGTTGTACTACTTTTTATGTTAACAAAAATGCAGAAATTGAACGTGGAACACCAAGGTTAGTTATTAATTATAAACCTTTAAACAAAGCCTTACAATGGATAAGGTATCCAATTCCTAAAAAAAAAAAAGATTTTTTAGATCACTTTCATGATTCTACTATCTTCTCTAAATTTGATTTAAAATCAGGATTTTGACAAATACAAATTGACGAGAAGGATAGATATAAAAACAACATTTACCGTACCTTTTGGACATTACGAATGAAATGTTTTACCCTTTGGTGTAAAAAATGATCCTTCAAAATTCCAGCATATCATGAATGATATTTTTAATCTTTATATTGAATTTATTATCTGTTATATTGATGATGTTTTAATCTTTTCATCCTCTATAGAACAACATATAAAACATCTTAACATTTTAAAAAATGTTATTATTAGAAATGGATTAGTTATATCTGCATCTAAAATGAAACTTTTCCAAACAACTGTTAGATTTCTTGGAAACAATATCCGTAACGGAACTATTATTCCTATAAGCAGGAGCATTAAATTTGCATGTAAATTCCCTGATGAAATTAAAGATAAAACTCAATTACAATGATTCTTAGGAAGTCTTAATTACATCAAGGATTTTTATCCGCAAATTGCACAGGATACTTCAATCTTATATGATAGATTTAAAAATAATCATTTACCATGGGATAAACATCATACTTTAGCAGTTCAAAAAATTAAGGAAAAAGTTAAACAAATACCTTGCCTAACTTTACCAAATCCTAATTGGAGAAAATTTGTAGAAGCTGATGCCTCCAATCAAGGATATGGTGGGATCCTTAAACAGTTTAATCAAAAAACAAAGAAATAAGAACTTCTTCGTTTTCATTTAGGAACATGGAAATGACCAGCTTTAAAATATGCAACTATTAAAAGGAGTGTTTATCTATTGTTAAATGTGTTTTAAAATTTCAAGATGATCTCTTAAACCAGTATTTTATAATTAGAGTCGATTGTTCTTCTGCTAAACAGTTATTTATGAAAGATGTTCAAAATTTAGCATCTAAACAAATTTTTGCTACTTGGCAGAGTATTTTATCTGTATTTGATGTTGATATTGAATATATCAAAGGAGACCATAATTCTTTACCTAATTTTCTAACACGTGAATACTTGCAGGGTTAATGACCAGCAGAGGTCGTGGCCGAGGCCGAGGTAGAAATCAATATTACATAGAATGTTTGAGTTTAAATACTCAAAACAGTACACCTGAGGCTTCTTCTAGCCAAACAACAAAAGATGTTCTGATAACCTTAGAAAAATATATTTTTAACAGTAATTATGAAGAAATAATTCTTTACATTGAACAGAATGATGAGAAATGGATGAATGATCCATGGGAAATTAAGAGAAGGTATCTTGCTACTCAACAATTTTCTCCCCATTTTGACCAGTATAGATATGTTTATGAATGCATTATGATTGAAACAACATTTATGGAGATTAAACATACTCTCCATGACCCGTCAAGGACAATCAGTCCTATTACTTACAGTAAAGTAACCATCAGAAATGTTATGCCCATTTCTACATGGGGTATGTATCCTCACTCTACCAGATCATTTGATCATTTAAATAGAGAAACAAAATACAGTTATTAGGATTATGTAGATTCCTTTACCAATGTTTTCTACTACCAGAATCCTATTCGAAACCATTCATGGTTTATCCATATTTGTCCTAATATTCTTATCAACGAACTACCAAACTGGTTTTTCTTTTGGTGGGATAAATTTAGGATAACAACATAAACTCTTTTAGAAATAATTCAAACATTATTTAAGGATTGGCATGTTGCCTATTCTCATTTACCAGTCAATAAAGACATTTTAATGTCTAAATCAGTAATTCATTTTATTATCCGTTTTAATATCCCTTGGATATGGAAATGGGATCTTAGATGTGATTACTAGAATAAAATTCCTAGACTAAAAAGAGTCTTCTACACTAAGTGGTAGGAGAAAGGAATGAATCCTATTTTACCAGAACTTGTCAGAACCATTAAAGCTAATATACAAGCTTGCCTTGATGCCATTCCTAAGGCTCTTCCAACTCCATCTGTGAATCCTTTCATCAAGGTTCAATCAAATTTAAAACAGAAATATCCTGATTTAACAAAAACAGAACTTATAGTTAAGGCCATGGATTTTATGAAGGAACAATTTCTCCAGTCACTTGTCTAGGATGATAAATCCATGAAATCTGCAAGTAGCCATGCCAGCTCAGAACAGGATGACAATACATTTGGTGTCTTTGCAGGAGAAAGCCAAGAACCAAAAGAAGAATCTAGAGAGGACACCACCATTGGAGATTTTTGGGACTCTCTTACCAGCATGATTTCCGAAAAAATGGAACAAGACAAAAAAGGAAAAGAAAAATCTTAAAGTCCTTATCAAATAGGACGTATCAGAAAATATGTCGGCAAGAGATAAGGTGTCGGCAAAATCTCTACCACAACTTTAATAAAGCAGTCTAGCAAACAGTACAACATTATTGTCCACTTTACTTTTAATAAAGTAAGGAAGCACTTACTGATAATGGATGATAAAGCAGAGTACACTCATTAGCAAAACTTTATTAAAGTAAGGCAATCATACGTCTACTTTATTAAAGTAAAACAGTACTCCCAACTGAAGAAAGAATGAAGAAAAGGACGTTCGACTCCACTTACCAGGACATGGCACCTTTTCTCTATTTAAGGGATTCTCTCATCCTTGTTGAGGCATAAGTTTGACCAGCGATACTCTTTCTCTCTTGTACACACTCCCTCTCTTATAATATTTCCAGCTATTGAATAAAGCTTTGTTTTATCACTATAAGTCTTCTTACTTTTTATTTTATGTTAGTAAATTATGTACAATTTTTGCAATTTATATTAAACTATCATATTGAAAGATTAGAAACATACAAGAGATTTCAACAGTTACATTTTGATCCATTTTTACAAGAACACTTAGGTTAGATCGTGTTTTGAGGCTAGAAGAAGCCTCAGGTGTACTGTTTTGAGTATTTAAACTCAAAAATTCTATGTAATATTGATTTCTACCTCGGCCTCGGCTACGACCTCTACTGGTCATTAACCCTGCAAGTATTCACGTGTTAGAAAATCAGGTAAAGAATTATGGTCGCCTTTGATATATTCAATATCAAAATCAAATATAGATAAAATACTCTGCCAAGTAGCAAAAATTTGTTTAGATGCTAAATTTTGAACATCTTTCATAAATATCTGTTTAGCAGAAAAAACAATTAACTCTGATTATAAAATACTGGTTTAAGAGATCATCTTGAAATTTTAAAACACATTTAACAATAGATAAACACTCCTGTTTAATAGTTGGATATTTTAAAGCTGGTCATTTCCATTTTCCTGAATGAAAATGAAGAAGTTTTTCTTTCTTTCTTTTTGGATTAAACTGTTTAAAGATCCCACCATATCCTTGATTGGAGGCATCAGATTCTACAAATTTTCTCAAATTAGGATTTGGTAAAGTTAGGCAAGGTATTTGTTTAACTTTTTCCTTAATTTTTTGAACTGTTAAAGTATGTTGTTTATCCCATGGTGAAGGATTCTTTTTTAATCTATCATATAAGATAGAAGTATCCTGTGCAATTTGCGGATAAAAATCTCATATGTAATTAAGACTTCCTAAGAATCATTGTAATTGAGTTTTATCTTTAATTTCATTAGGGAATTTACATGTAAATTCAATGCTCCTGCTTATAGGAATAATAGTTCCATTATGGATATTGTTTCTAAGAAATCTAACAGTTGTTTGGAAAAGTTTCATTTTAGATGCAGATATAACTAATCCATTTCTGATAATAACATTTTTAAAAATGTTAAGATGTTTTATATGTTGTTCTATAGAGAATGAAAAGATTAAAACATCATCAATATAACAGATAATAAATTCAGTATAAGGATTAAAAATATCATTCATGATATGTTGGAATTCTGATGGACCATTTTTTACACCAAAGGGTAAAAAATTCCATTCGTAATGTCCAAAAGATACGGTAAATATTGTTTTATATCTATCCTTCTCATCAATTTGTATTTGCCAAAATCCTAATTTTAAAATGAATTTAAAGAATATAGTAGAATCATGAAGGCGATCTAAAATATATTTTTTGTTAGGAATTGGATACCTTATCCATTGTAAGGCTTTGTTTAAAGGTTTATAATTAATAACTAACCTTGGTGTTCCACGTTCAATTTCTATAATTTTGTTAACATAAAAAGCAGTACAACTCCAAGGGGAATGACTTGGTCTTATTAGCCTTTTCTGTAAAAGTGATTCGATTTCTGTTTTGCATAATTGTAATAATTCTTTTTTCATTTGACTGGGACAAGATTTAGTAGGAATATTTTTCGCATCATATTCTAGAATGTAAGGGAGATAAATAATATGTTTCTTTCTATCCCAAAAATGCATTAGGGAAATCACTACAATTTTTTGTTTGAAAATTTTTAAAAATATTTTTAATTTTCTCTTGTAGTGAAGGATTCTGAAGTCTCTGTTCTATAGTGAAAATTTGTATTTCTTTTTGACTAAAATTTATTTGTTTTTCTTTGCAGTTTATCATGTTTTTAACATGATTAATTTCCTTAGTATAAGGTTCGGTTATAAATTCAAATATGATTTCTTTGTTATCAAGATTTGTATATATTCCCATAGTATCAATTTTAGTAATTGGCATAAGCAAACATAAAAAAGGGGTTCCTAAAATGATACTTTGAGACATATTTTTAACTAGAACAAATCCTGTTGGTAAACATATTCCTTGTTTACATATTAAGACTTCTAGTATTTTGTATTTAATTCTCATAGAATTTCCACTAGCACTTGTTAAAGATTGAGTA
The DNA here is from genome assembly GCA_947179155.2 of Hedera helix. Taxonomy (NCBI): domain Eukaryota; kingdom Viridiplantae; phylum Streptophyta; class Magnoliopsida; order Apiales; family Araliaceae; genus Hedera; species Hedera helix. Next base: position 700,832 of record OX359286.1, read on the forward strand.
GTTTTTGGGAAGTATTTAGTATAAACTAAGCCTTCCTGGATACAGTTCATATAAGCACCACTATCAACAAGAGCAATAGCGTCTTTTAGAATAAAATCAGGTTTTATGATGGAAGTAATTCTGATATACCATTTTTGATATGTTATCTGATTCATAAGTAATAAATATTGGTTAGAAGATTCTGTTTGGTTTTTGGATGACTCAGTCTGATCTATTTTATTGGATATTTGCTTTTTTATTTCTCTTATGTCATTTGAAATAATAAGATTAGCAGCTTGTAGTTGTCTTATATCAGTTTTTAGGATATTAATTTCTATTTTTAAATCTTGAATGGTTACAGATTTTTCTTTTGTTGAAGCATTTTGCATTCTTTTTATTACTTCTCCCATGCTATAAGTTTCAATTTTATATTCTTCTTTTGCTTATTCTTTATAGCAATTTTCAAGAAGTTTAAGTTTTATTTCTGGATCCTTGATTTGATCTATGATTTCAAGAATATATTTTTGATTGTCTGTTAAGACATTTATACTGGGCTGACCAAGATCAAGACCATTCATTTTTATAATAGCTTTCCAATAATTAGCATCTGTAGAAGAATTACATTTTAAACAAAGTTCATTGACTGAACTTGTGCTGGAATTTGAGGAATATATTTCGGCAATTTCATCTTCCTCATAACTTGATTCAGTTTTACTGTTAGATAAACAATTTAAGATCTGTTCTTATCTTTCTTCATCAAACGATAATTCATTAAATTTCTGTTTAAGTTTGGACCTGCATTTATTAGATAATATCGTGTTTATCTACACTTATAGCACTTTACCTTTGATTTTTCTTTCTTCGAATAGGATTTTTTTCTGGTAGTTTTTCTTAGGGGTTTTTCTTGTTTGTTATTTTTTCTTTTCCTGTAAAATTTTTGAATTCTTTGATATTTACCTTTTTGGGGTTTATTTTTCTTAGAGTATTGAATTTTTGTGTCATAGGCAAATTGTTCACAAATTATCATAATTCTTGTTTTTTAGTTAAATTCTGTTTTTTCATTAAATGTTGAAGTTTCATATCATTACAAATGGATAGTCCCTCTTCAACAATTATGGCTATGACATGACCATAAGAATACTGTTGGTAAGGGATTGTTGATTGATTATTTTGGTCCATTAGTTTATTTCTAATTTTTTTAGCAAATAAATTAGGAAGACCATCAATAAATTTACCTTTCCAGTGTTCACTATTAGCATCAGGTTTTTGCATGACTTTTATTAAAAAGACATCTTTATACCATCTAAAATGAGTTAAGGATGGACATCTAAGATTCTGAAGGCATTTCACGGGTTCTATCATTATTTAAAAATCCTGGTCCTACAAAATGATGTAATATAGTCTGAACTAAGGTATAACAAGCATCTTCTTTTCTAGTTTCTGTTTTAGTAATTGGATTTATTTCAGTTTTAAAGGCTTCACAAACTTCTCTTATTTGATTCTCAGTAAAACCATTATCCCACCAGCCTTTAAGAAGACTGGTAAAGCCATTGATTATAAATTTACAGATTTGATGATCTGTATTATCATTTTGTTTACAGACTGTTGCATACATTATTATACAATGAATTGTTTCATAAATTTGATAATTAGTTTTTTCATCTATGTTTCATTCATAAATGGTTTTTCCATGATAAGATTTTTAGGAATGAAGAAAGTCTTCTTCATAAAGAAGATCTTGAGGAGTAGGTCTATGGTAATAATATCTGCTAGGTCCTGAAAGAGTCATTCGTTGCATGGGTCTGTTACTGTAAACTGTTTTATTTACATATTGTATATCTTGGAAATTATTCTGTATTTCAAGAATCTGATCAATAGAGATATCATCTTCACATTTAGGATCACTAGTGTCAGGTGGGGATACCTGATTGGTAATCACATTTAATTGTGAAGAAGATGGTTCTAACCTTAAGTCTTTTATTCTATTTAAAAGATTATTCATAAAATTTTCATTAGTTGTTGGAGGTTTCATTTTAAAATTACTAACCTCTAAAGGAGGTTTTATATTAACTGGTTAAAGATCAATTTGTTTAGGTTTTACCTGGCAATTATCATTTATGTTTTATATTTGATCTTCTATTCTTGTTAGTTATTTTCCTACAGTTTGGAGGAAAAGATTTGTATAATTATATTTTTTATTTGTAAAACATCTTTTATTTTTACAAATTTTTTATTATTGTTTTTCTCAGCTATTTCAACAAAAGAATTTATAACTAAAGATTTTGAATTATTTGTATTATCAGGAATTAATTCTAAAGACAAAGGAGGAGGATGAACATAATGTATAGTTTTGCCATCAGTAGTTATCCATTCCTTTTGGATTCCTGTCAAAAGATTTATTTGATTTTCTGTTAAAGTATTTATTTCTGAATGATTAATCTACCATAAAGGAAAAGATTTAATACATCCATTTTTTTGGAGATAATTATAATATTGATTTTTATTATCTTCTAACTGTTTTTTATTACAGTTTTTAAAATACCATTCTCTAAAGTTTTGGTATTTATCTTGCATAAAATCTTGGTTTAGTCTTTTACGAATTTCACTATTTGATGTAAAATCTATTAAATATTAAATTTCATATCACTAGTAGTTGGGCTATAAGGCCTTCTGTTATTAGTGTTTATTTCATAAACATCATGAGGTATTTGATTTCCTGATAAATGAATACATTTAATATAATCTTCAAGATTAATAGGCTTTTTATTTGATTCATTACTAGATTTTTTTTTTGAAGATAATCCCTGAATTACAGATTTTATAGGCTCTGCGGTTAATCTTCTAAATGATTCTGGAAAGTCAACATTATAAGAGATATTTCTATAACTGTTACTAGAAATACTTCTAGTTAAAGGTTTTTGAAATTGAAGGTAAACATTTCCATCTTGGGTTTGTATAATATCTTCTATGGAATGTCTAATTATTGGTCTAGTAGGTATGGCATTAGGAATTTGCCATTATTTTGGAAAGGTAATTTCTTCCCAAGGGATCATACGAGATATAGCCACCTGGTTGTTGAAGAGATTAGTATCAATTAGGACAGTATGTCCTTGTTCAGCTTATTTTCTGGTATAGGGATTTAAGGTTGATAAAACCTTAAGATGTATTCTAAATAGTATAACAAAAGGTGGAGAACCTGGGAGATACTCATAACCATGAGATAAAACTCTCAGTTCTAAAACTTTAGACAGATTGCTATCTGTTAAATCCACACTTAAATTTGGATATATATTGAAATAGACTGGTCCATGAACCAGACTAGTTTCAATAGCACCAATTAATGAAGCTTTCCAGATAAGATAACGACCATATCTAATAGTACATTGTATACTGGTATTTTGACCTAGTAGAGTCAAAGATTTAAGTGCAATTTGGACAAGTCCAATATGAACATATTTATATTTACGCATGAAATGATATAAGTCTTGAATATGCAATAAATAAATTACTTAATCATTATTCTGTAGAGGAACAACATGCTCAAAAGTTTTAATAATTTTTCTATTAGTAAAATTAAAAATTCCAATTTTATAAATTGTTTCTAGTTTAACTTCAGGTATAGTCTATTTATCTAATGACTCTCTGAAATCCTGGTATGCTATTAGTTCAGTTGCTTCCGAGGTAGAAGCTACAGTATTTGCTACGGATGTTATGGAGTTTATGTCTAACATTTTTGTATTATGACCATGTATGTGTAAATTAAAAAGAACATAATTTACATTATGTTAATTAATAAGTATTGGCTCTGATACCGTGTGTGTGTGTGTGTGTGTACATATACATATATACATATTTAATTACTTATAAATATATGTAACATATAACTGTTAATTAATATATAACTATTTATTATAATGTATATAGAAATATAATATAAATATTATATGTAAATTATAATATATATTAATTATATAGTATATTAAGTATAGTATATATTTATGATATGATAAAATATTAATGATATATAATATATCACATATATTGATAATCTAATATATATATATATATATATATATATATATATATATATATATACGGGAAAAGGGAATGAAGGGCATTTTAGTCCAACCAAACGCGACACCTAAATTATTGTGTTATTATAATATTAAAGACATAGTTTTGTAATTTTGCAATTGAAATTAAGGATATTTCGTTAAAAATAAAATTTTATTACATTAAGAGTTGAGGAGTTGATCTGAGAAATACTTGAATTTTAATTTTAATTTTTTTTTATTATGTATGGTATTTGTACTCAACCTCTAACTTTTTGACTAAAAAGTTTAAACAAACACAACTCCTATATATACCTTCTTCTCAGAAGCTAGAAGCAAAAAGCTAATACAAACCGGACTTAATCTTGTAGACCATTTCTCTTCTGGTTAATAGTAAAATTAATATGTACTGTCGGGATGTAATTTATTGGACTTGAAATTTAGTTTGGGCTAAAGATTATTTTGTATTTGGAGGTGGGCTGAGTTATCTTACATATTATAATGGGCTGGACTTGGCCTATTCAAGTATTTCCTTTGATACAACTGATGAGTGGGTGTTATACCTACGAATTATGTACCTTTAGGCTTAATTATTTGTTATCTTTAAGTACTTTTAGTTCTATTTTACTTGCTTTTATGATTAATTTGCAGAAAACGGCTTCAAGAGGTCAAAACGGGAAAACAAGCTGTCAGTGGCAATTTTGTAAATACGAATAGTAACATGGCACCGGGGCGCAGTGACAAGGCATGAAGACTGCGTCGGGGCGCAGGTCGGCGTGTTCAGTTGGCCAAAATCGCTTTGAGCAATCTGAGTCTGCGTAGGAAGTTGGTTGTTTCAGTTGAGTTAAAGTAGGATTCTAGGACCTCAAGGCAGCCACGAAGGAATGTAATAAGGGAGGGAAAAAAACAAGGATTAGAACACACGGATTGAGAGCTATTGGAAGGATTTTGGAAGGAAGAACGCAGCAGTGAAGATTAAGGAAGCGAGAGAGAGTTCCACAGAGTTTTCTCTAATTCCTTTTCCTTTATCTTCTGAATTTTGATGAGTTTTAATATTAATTTGATTATGGTTTTCATGACGATGTGTAACTAAATTCTTCTTTAGGATTACAATGGAACCGTTGGTTGAACTTTAATTAATTTATCTTAGTTTCAATTATTTGATCAATTGTTAGATTGATTGTTATATCTCGCATTAATTTATAATTGTCTGATCAACAGTTATTTGATTTCTTAGATGGAATTGACGAAGAAAATCTAGGAATAGATCTGGGTATAATAACGTGTGACTTTGTTTGTTCTTCTTCGGAAGAGTATCATGATAGTATATAGGATGCGAATACCTATAGACCACACGTAACATATTGAGAGTTTGATCTAATGAGTCTGTTTCAATGAATTTTGCATAGAATTATAGCATTATAAGTTGGAGTGGATCTTTTTATTAATTATCAAACGAGATTAGTAAATAGATAAGGGATCTTAGTTAACAATCCATATGATTAAGTAATTGGAATTAAGATAATGACATTATTGTGATCCAACGGGGAAATTGTAATCTTAAAGCCTTTTATTATTTGATAAATCATTCTCATTAGTTAATTAGTTAGTTTACATTCAATTTCAATTTTAAGTAGTTTATAATCCAAAGTTGCTAAAGTTTAATTAGAATTGAATCAATATAAATTTAATAGTTAGCATAATTGTTATTACTTGTTCCTCATGGGTTCGACATCCTTATTTCTACTATATTACTTGATTGACCGCGTATACTTGCGTGTGAATTCCATATATCTAAATCGGACAACAACAACTTGGGTTATATTAGGAAGAGTAATATCCTCATTGATTAAAGATTTTAAATTAGGTAATAATTTCAGATCTTATGGAAAGGAGGATTGACCGATCGATATTATATTCTTAATTGGATTCTATAAAGGGATTCCCTCTCCTAATTGGTCATGATGACTCAATGTGGTTGATGAGAATGTATAAATAAGACTATGAACAAGTGAACCAGGTTACACAATTCATTATTCTTAAATATCATTCATTATTTCAATTGTATTTTGGTCCTCTATTGAGTATTTTCGGACAATCCAAATCGTTACTTGATCCGTAGGGTGTTTAACGATTGTGTTGAATATTATTATTCTTTTCTTTAAACAAAGTTGTTGCTATAACTTACTTTTTACTTTATATTTTTTTTTTAACTTTAGTAAATTATTATAGATGTCTCCTTTTCCTTTCTAGGGTCACTATCATAATTTTTCCCAAACATGCCAAAATTAAGCCATCAAGAGTATACATACATACATATTTTATGTTATAATAATAATAATTACAGTCCAGGATTTTAAACTATGTGATGAAATTTACATGATATTATTAAATAGTCTTTAAGTTATAATACCATTATTATATCACTGTAAATTATGTATCAACTTGATAAAAATAAAAAAATTACATGCGGCAAGCAAGCTCATGCTAAACTTTAATCCGACCGATCAGAAATGAAGAACATTTTAGGGTAACGACGATGGTTAATTCTCAAATTTTGAAATGAAAATTATACATCATTTGTTGGGGGACAATTTTATCAGTTGTACAATTGCATGTGTTGTTTAGAAATAAAAATAAAAATATAGAAATTAATATATATATATATATATATATATATATATATATATATATATATATATATATATATATAAAATTGAAAGAATAATAATGTGGTGTGGGCCATGGGCATGGACCATGAGTCGTCCACATAAATATGAATTAGGAAAGCAGGTGGAAGTGCAAAAGGAAGAAATAATGGTAGAATTTGATGAAAAAGAATCATTTGATTCATCTTCAGAAGAAGAAAAAGAATTTGGGTAGGGAGAGAAATGGATAGAGCACTACTGTTCGTCCCAAAGAATATTGTTGGGGGAGGAAGGGGATTTTTCCTTCTCTCTTTGTTTGGCTAAAGCATTTGGCTTTGCTACCAACATGGTCGCCACTTCTCTTGATACCCACCGTAAGCAACCAACCAATTCAGATTTTATTTTTTAAATTTTTATTTGATTTATTTTTTTTCAATTAATCCAACATAAAATACAGAGGATATAGTGAACAAATATAGTGATGGAATTGGGAACGTGAGGGAGCTGGAGGAGCTAGGGTGTCTTGTACTCTACGGAGTGGATGCCACTCAAATGACCCACCATTACTTTCTCACCACCCAGAGGTTCGATCGTATTGTTTACAACTTCCCCCATGTTGGTTTCTTATTCCCTGAGGATAATGGCTGTCAGATCAAGTTAGTTGCATCCTACTCAATTTTCTTTCTTCTACTAGTAATTTTATTCCTTAAACACCGGAATTCGTATGTTTCTTTGTAAAAATGATGTGTGGGATTGGACTATTTGCATCTAAAATCATATATTGATCCAAAAAATTAAACCTATTAAATTTATGATTCATTAGAGCATATATGTCCTTAATTTTTATATTTTCATGTGAGATTTTACTATCACGCGGTAACTATCTTTTGTCTAGAGCCAGGGACAAAGCCACATAGGAGGTAGTGGGGTCAATTGACCCCACTGATTTTTATTTATTTTTTATAATATATGGAAAATTTTGAAAATTTTAAATATTATGTACAAATTTTGTAAAATTTTTAATATACGAGGTTAAATTGAAAATTTATAACTTTCTTACTTAAGTCTCAATCTCATATCATTTATACTTCCTCTCTATATATATATTCGTATAATCTTCTTAAACTAATTAATAATCTATTTTATATTATTTTTTAAAGAATTAATTATTTAAAAATAATTTTTTTTAAAAGTTTATTATAGGTCAATATGGTGTGTATATATACATGTATATAAGTATATAGAGAGTTAACAATTATTATATTATCATTGTAATCAAATTTATGTTTTATGTATACAACTCAAAAGTATAAAATTATTCAAAAAACTTGGCTCGGGGGCGTTGCCCCCAAACTCCGCTAAATTTATTATTAACTCATAATTTGACCCCACTGAAATTTTTTTCTGGCTTCGTCACTGTCTAGAGCTAACCAAGAGCCTCTTGCTCAATGAATTATTTTTGTCCATCATTCACAGTCCATACCATATGCATGACTTAATGGCTCTGATACCAATTGGTGGGAATATTCGACCCATAAATGCTCATTTAAAATCATATCTTCACCCAAAAAGTTAACCTATTAGGTCTATGATCCATCGAGCATATATGTCCTCAATTTTTTCCCTCATGTTTCGATGTGAAACTTTATCATTACACAATACCTTAACAATTAGTTTCGTTATTTAATCTCAAGGACCATGTTTTGTCATTTGTAAGGTCATTTGATACCTTAAAAGGGAGATTTTATAATATCACCAAACCTTTCCACTTGAAATTATAATCTATCTAAGAAATGACAAAATATAGTTCATAAGATTATATAACGAACTAATCATGGGATAAAATTAGTTCCATCATATTCAATTTTCTTTCCAACACTAGTAATTGTATTTTAAACACTGAAATTCTTTTGGACTATATTTGTTTGCAAAAATGATGGATTGGATATGACTATTCGTAACTAATTTATAACCATTGTGAATTATTTTATCTCACGATTAGTTTGTTATTTAATTATATTGATTTATGTTTTGTCATTTGAAAGGTCATTTGATACCTCAAAATACATTATAAATTGTTTTTTTCTTTTTTAGAAAGAGGAATTGAATTCTAAGTAAGCAGCTCTGTTAGAAAAAAGGAAAATCACCAACTATATATCTCAGGGTAAAGTATTTGTAATTTTGTATACAGGTTGAAAAAATTATTACTACTTAATTTAATGTGGTTTCCCTGCATTTTCATATGGATAATGAGATATATATAGCTGCTCTCCACCATTTGAGAGTATTAAACTTACTGAACTTTCTTCTCCTACATTTATGATGCCCTCGACTTGCAAGACTAGTCCTAATTTAGCCTGATGTTGCACTTGGAAATTAGAAGATTCTTTCGGTGTCTGTTTTTGGGTATAATGTGGTTATCCATAGACTTCAACCTGTACTTCAGCTCATGTCTTTACCATTTCATCAAATACTTGAAAACCAACCATATTACCGTTACAACTTGTGAAGGCTCCTAAGGACCTAATGTGATGATCATAATTCCTTCTATCATATCCGTTTATATAGGAATGATAAACTCTTTAAATGTTACGACTTTGACAACTCTAGCATTGCTATTGTTGCCTCATCAAAAATTGTGCAGATTGCCTTAACATTGCGATGGGATTGACTTATTGCCATACTTTTGTGTGGATGTTTAATTCTTTTTTCAAGCGTTGTTGTCTTGGTTGAATTCCTATGTTTTTATTCTCCCAAGTTATGCAATATAGTCCCCTGTAGTTATTTTGGTTGAATTCCTTTATTTTTCCTCCCCTTAGTTTTGCAACGTAGTCCTTCTGTGCATGCATTGCACTGATACTGTATGTTATGAAATTAACTGCTATAGATTGATCGAATAAGGAGTTGGTAAAAGGGTTTCTGAAGAATGCCAAGGTTTTGCTACGGAAGGAGAAAGGTGAAATTCACGTGACCCACAAGAATGGTTACCCTTGCGACAAGTGGGACTTGGTGAAAAAAGCTGAGAAGATAGGCCTGGTTTTACAGGAGAGCATACCCTTCCGCAAGCACAAGTATCCTGGTTATGACAACAAGAGAGCTCATGGTATACTTTCTAATGACTCTTTCCCTTTAGGGGATAGCACCACTTTTAAATTCAGGCCTTGTCACTCTGTATAGTTTTCTCCAAACAAGTGGGTAGTTAATTATGGTGTATGTTTTTGGTTAGTACTCTAGTTTCTGGACTTGAGGGTTTGACAATGTAAGAATTATGTATGACCTAAACTTTCGATTGGAAGGTTTTTTGGTCAACTAACATGCACCTACACCAATACTCACTTCCAGTTGGGATTTGAATTGTGTATAAATCTCTTTAGGGGTGCAGTTAGCGGAAATAAATTACCCAATTTAAATGTTTCATCAGCATAGGCAATGCCATTTGTGAGATACCACTGCAGGACATAGCATGTTTGTTTGTTGTGCTGTGTCACCACGTGTTCTGCTGTTCAAATCAGATGCACAGAATAGTTTAAAAATGCACAAGGATGAATTCACCAGCACAAAACATACTGACTATGCACACGATACTATTCGCCAACACAGAACGTAGTGAATATGCACAAATATATTATACTGGAGGAAATAAGAACGAGAGTAGCTAGATAATAAGAAAAGTAAAGAACTTAAGAAAAATACTAAATTTAACGTGAAAAACTCCTCAAAATAAAAGAAAAAACCACAGGTAAGCTCCGAACAAATTCTTTCACTATATGAAGAAATAATGAGATTACAAATATTTCTTCTCTAGACAATTTTAGAGGATTACAATACAATTTCTTCGCGCTTACATTTTTGGCTCTCTTACTTCTCACTCTTTTCCGAGGCTCTCTATATTTTGAATTTTCTGTATATCTATCACACCCCCAATAACATCGATCGCATTCTCTTTTATAGATACAAAAAAGATACTTCCAGATTTTGAGTTAGTTCAAAGCAATAAATGCTTCTTTAGATTTCCAAGGCACGTAATAATACTTCAACTATCTCTTTTGGAAAGTGTAAAAGTCATCTCCATTTCTCTCTTCCTTCTCTCTTCCAACAAACCGTATGTAATATTGCATGAAACCTGAGCCACCCACGTGAGTAGGCAATCCCCAATAGTTGCAGCTTATTGCTTATAATATACTTTTTTTTTAAATAAAGAAGGAAGCGTTTGTTTCGACTTATTTAAAATAAGCTCTAAACATATTACCACACCTTCAACTCACAAGAGAAAAGGCTAGTATCACCTAGCTAGAAATAAGTAGAACAAAATGGTTCCCCAATCATAATGTTAAATTTGATTTCTTGGAGACGTTAAACATCCAAAAACAGTCAATTTTCTTATTTTCTTTTGAATGCCCAGCTCGGCGTATCAAAAACCTAAGGACGTCATTGCATCCAACACTATCAATCATATAGGGCTTCGGCGGTTCATCTTCTGATGTGCAACCAACAAGGCCTAAAACACATGCAGTTACCTCATGAAAGGAACTAGCCTTCTCATCTCTGCTCCATTTCCATTGGACAAAAACTACAATTTCTTCTAGCCGTCTTCTGAGAATTAATGCTTCACGGCGTATCAGTCGTCTTTGCCTATAAAAGATAAGCAGCAAACAAAACTTAGACTACTTTGTCCAGACATTAGCCTTTCCCTAACAAGGATATAAAGTAAATAAAGATAAGACTAAGAAGTACTGATTCGGCATTTCATCAGGATTCCAAGGTTCAGATATATAATGTTATCTCCATTTTAAAAGAGTACTAATCAGGATGATTACTTAGTCTTTTGATCGAGATGAGTATGAATTTAGTTTATTAATTGCAGCTACCAAGGAACTACTCCATATAATAATAGAAAACACTAGAATTAAGTCGAAAGCAAGTATATATAATTGTACACTCAAGAATTAATTCGAATACCATAAACCCAACATGGTGTGGGTTTTAGTATCACAATCTGCAGAATGCATATTCCATATATCCCTACATTCGTTTTCTTAACAAACTCCTTTAACCAGGGTTGTTTTGGGTTAGCCAGAATACTAGGAAAAAAGGAAAGAAGGAAACAGAAAATAAGAACTAAAGTGTGTTGGCGGGATTGATGATCACTACATTTTCAACTAACTTACCATTACTTTGATCTTTACATTTAATATTCTTCAGGAAAATAAGTTAGTTGCACAAATGAAGGAGCCATACAGACCTAGGCCTGGAAAAAAATTGGTTTGGCTGGTTTTAATTAGATTATACAATATAGTTTATGGATCACTAAAATCACATAACCTATATTAAAAATAGTCTGTGATTTGGACCTAAATAGTTATAGGCCCAATCTTGATCGTCCCATATTTCAATTCTAAAGCTTAGTGTTATTAAGGTTCAAATTACCTTCTTTTATTTACTGAAATTTTTTCTCAACCATTCACTTCTCCATTTTTTTAAAAAGGTCTATCTAAATTTTTTATGTACTCTTTAAAAACATTTATACTCTCTCAATTTTTTATTCACTCTCACTCTCAATTTTCCACCATGTCTCTAAATTTTTTGTTCTCTTAATTTCTCTCTCTAAAATGTTTCCATCCTTCGCCCCAGCTGTTTCTTGGAAGGCAACTGAATCTCGGATATATGTATACGTATGTGTCTCTGTGTGTATAGTAATCATTGAAAAGCTAATGATTGCATGCTTGGATCCATAATTTTACGACCTCTGTATATCTAGGAAAAAAATAAAAAAAGTCTAGCTCAAGGTCTGCTAGGCTAACCGCAACATTCAAACAACTGGGGGTGAGACCTAAATATGTGCCCCTGCTCTATGTATACTATAATTGGTTTTAGTGAGAGAAAATGAATAAAGTGAAACATTTATTGATAGAGAACCTAAAAGTTTATATAGAGAAAGAATTTTTTGGGTAGAGACAGTTGGATTTTTTAGAGAGAGAAAGTTGACAAATATTCATAAACAGTAAGTGATAAGTTTTAGAAGATCGAAGATGCAAGATGAATCCATGCTTTAGAACTAATTACATTGGAATGAGTTTGACATGCTAAAACAACTTAACTAGTTTGAACTCATATTTGTCTTTTTTAATATTGATTCAAACTCAACTCAACCCATAAGTAGGCATCCGACCCAAATAAATCTAGATAGGTTGGGTTGACCTAAATAAGTTATAAACTAAGTTGTCAGAGGTCTAGAAAGACGCATATATTTTGTTTCAACCCAGGACAAAGGAATAAAATCTTCAAAGTAGTTATGAAACTAAAAATTTTATTCAATGGGATAAAGGTAGCTGCTCTTAAAACTGACAAGGTAGTGCCAATCCCCTTTTCTGTTGGGAATTTTATTTTCAAATGTAGGATAGAGGTAACTGCTCTTAAAGCTGACAAGGTAGTTCTTCCCAGAGTAGCGTTGTAGTTACTTTTCACCTGGACTACATAGAACCTTATCATAAGAAAGACTTGTTTGGGGGTTGTGCCGAAGAGCATCGACAACTCAATTGTTCATGTAATTCGCACTGGATTGTTCCCGAAGCCGTAGAGAGGCGACTCATTACAAATCTTCAGCTTTCTGCCTCCCAAGTCTAGCCAATTGTACGCATGGCTATATAGTACATCGACTATGAAAGTAACATGTCCTCAAGCTAATCACATTTGATGTGATAGCATTTACTTTGTAATTTTATTCATTTATTAATAAAAATTTTATTTAAAGTCATTTATTTATTCATGATTAATTGATTGAATTGATTAAATGGATAAACTCATAGTTTTGGAGCAATGCTTTTAAAATTATAATGTTGATTATATTAATGAGATATAAATTCAAGATAGCTCAAAACTAAAATATTCTTAATCGTTAGATCACTAAAATGGATTTAGTGAATCCGAATCAATTAGTACATACTATGATTACTCTTTCGAAGAAGATGATTGATCTCATAATTATTTGTGTTGAAACACTAAAGCAAGTATGCATGTGCTTATTAGAAAATAAGTTCACTGAACGTGACTCGCTTAAGGAACACCTAATAGAGTTTTACTTGTCTATCAATAGGAGTTCCTAATATGATAGTAATACATGTGATTCTTGGACTTGAGATCATCATAGTATCTTGTGTATGAAGAGTTATACTTTGTCATATTCTTTAAGACTATTTCAAGTATAAAAAAGGATATGTTCGGGTATAATAAGTTATACATGGAGATAGGTGAATGATCAACAAATGATCTACCATTTCTAGTAAAGGAAGAGAATGTCCTATGTGATTTGATAAATGACAGCTCAAAAATCCTTGGCCAATGTGGAATGGAAATTAGAAATGTAATGACCGCAAAATTTCGAATTTGCATTATAAATAAATTTTGAATTTATTAATGAAATGAATATTTATGAACGAATTTAAATCTTGGTGTGACTAATTAGTAAATTACTATACGATGGGAATTAAATTTAAAGGAAGTCCAACTAATGGGTTAAATTAAATTAGTTGACTAACCTAATATTATTAATATCAAGAAATTGATAAGATTTTGGGGTAATTAAATATTCAATTAAATTTGAATATACCAAGTCTAATTAGATTAAGTAAATTAATTAATAAAATTATTAGTTAATGTTATTGGACATTTTAAATTGACCCAAATAAATTGTGTAGCAACCCAACCAAGCTAAATTGCCAATTAACAAACCAATTGGACCATTAATTGTTTGACAAACCAAATAAAAGCAGCCCATCCCAAGTCATTTCCTCAACCCGGTAGGACAAGTGAGTGTCACTGAAATCGGGACAGCAGCAGAAAAGAAACACAACGCATTGCTCTGGTTTTGCAAGCTCAAGGCAACATTATGCTGAAAAAGAAGGGAGTAAGTCAGGCGTAGATGGGGGCTATAGAGTCCAACTCTCTGGTAAGTTTGTCTAAAGATAAAGGAGTATAAGCAGAGCATCCATCCTCTTTCTCCTTCACGTCCATTTGGCTGAGAGAGAGAGAAACCGAGAGTAACCGAGAGCAAGAAGAAGAGAAACCGAGAGCTGCGACCGAGCAACAAGAGTGATATAGAGAGAGAAACGTTTGGATAGGAAATTGAAGACACGAAGGATCGCCATTTGTAGTCGAGCTTCCGGTCCAAGAGGAGAGAACCGCAACAAGGGTAACCCAACGTTTCTGTTATTCATGTATATTATTTGGTTGATTATTAAGGTATCTTACTACGATTCGGATGGGTATTTGTTAATTAGTTGCTGTGTTGATTGTGCTTCGTTGTTGCTACATTTTTTTAAAGTTGTTTTCGGTATTAGGTTGGTTATGTGTTAATTGTTGTAGTGCTGCGTCTGGGGTAAGGTTAGCAGATCTTGTGAGCATATGAACCCACTTGGGTGGATTAGGACTAATTAAACCAAACCTGCGTTCTACGTTTTGGCCATGCCTAACAAGTATATGATTGTATGCTTGTGTGAGACTTCTTTCTTATGTTTCTTGGTTGAGGCCGTGCGGCTTGGTTATTAGTCAAGTTGGTGTGCGTCTATTTGGGGTTTCTTACTGTACCAAAAGCACAGGTGTGTGTGTGTGTGTGTTGCTGCTACATCCGACCTAGGTAGGGAGAGTTAGCAGCAGGGGTTGCGTGTGTGCGTGATTGTGGCTCTGTGTGTGCGCGTCTAGATGTACGGAGCAGCATGTTGTTGCTGCTGCGGAGGTTGCTGTTGTTGCCGATCTGGGTTGGATGGTTGGAATGTAGCAAATATATATCATGTTCTGTGTAAACATTTAGTGCACACCATCTGTTTGGTTCATTGCACCAGAGTAGCTATGTATTGCTCTTGGTGGGTGTGTTACTGCGTGCGTCTAGGTGATGTATGGTGCGCGTGTGTGGTTGTGTTTGTATGCTACTACTGCTATTGATTTGTTGAATTGGGGCTGGGTCAGTAACGCAATAGCCTTACTGTATTGTATAAGTAATGTGTTATTAAAACCATATACTTAATTACTAATTACTTAAAATAATAAACAAGCCAAATGGAATTTTGGAATGATAAAGTATTATTTAAATCATTTTAGATAATAATTAAAGCAACATGGGATGACTAATTATTGGTTATTAAATAATGAACCTAAATTGGAAAAGAAAAATTTTAAATGGTAAATTTAACCATTTAGTTGCTAACCAAGATTAACATAGCCACCTTGTTGGTAATTTAGATATTATTACAACAAGTTATTTAATCATTATAATGACTTTAAATAATATATTAATGATTTATTATTTAAGATTAAATGATAAATCAAGGTAACAAATTAATTAAAATTTAATCATGATTAAATATTAATTAAGGAATAATAATTAGTTACTCATTATTAATGGGGATTAAATAATAAGGTAAAGTTATTATTATTTATTGGATATTAAATAATGATTGAGGGCTATTAAACTAGTTGTTTAATTTTTAATAATATTAAACACTAAGTGAGGTTTAATTAATAAATTATTATCAAGATAATAATAATTTAAGAAAAGAAATTATTATTTAATAAATAAGGATTTTTAATATTTAACTACAATTTCCCATAAGTTGAAAAGTTAATTATTTCATGGATATTAAATAAAGGTAGTAAATTTATTAATTAGTGGTCATTAAATAATAAATAAGAATAGTTAAGTAATTAATTATTGTTCAATGGATATTAGATTATGATTAAGGAAGAATAAAGTTGTAAAAGCTAATTACTTATTATAATAATAAGTAAAGATGACTATTAATTATAATTAAATAATAATTAAAGAGAAATAAAGTTAATAGCAGAATTACTTATTATTTAATTAACATTAAATAATGAGTAAAGGTAACTAATTAATTATTATTTAACTAACATTAAATAATAATTAAAAAGGAGATTAAAGTAGGAAAGTAATTAATTATTGGGATTAAATAATGACTAAATAGTAGTAAAAGTAATTAATCTTTATTCAACATTAAATAGTGATTAAAGAGTAATAAAAGTAATTAATTAATTATTATTTGATTAAATAATAATTAAAGAAATGTAAGATAAAATAATGTAATTACCTATTATTTAACTTATAATAGGTAAGGATAATTAACTACTT
The DNA here is from genome assembly GCA_947179155.2 of Hedera helix. Lineage (NCBI taxonomy): Eukaryota > Viridiplantae > Streptophyta > Magnoliopsida > Apiales > Araliaceae > Hedera > Hedera helix. Next base: position 717,652 of record OX359286.1, read on the forward strand.
GTTATTTAATTCGTAATTACTTAGTATTTAATTAATAATGATAGTGGACGATTAAACTATTAATTGACTTATAATAATAGTTAGTGATTAAATTATTACTAAATAATTAATAATAATAGCAATGGATTAAAATATTATTTAATAATATTAGTTGACAATTAAATTTTATTTAAGGAATTAATAATAATGATTAAGGAATAAAATATTATTAAGAGGGTTAATAATATTAGAAAGAGATTTTAAATATTATTAAGGGAATTAATAATATTGGTAACCAATTATGATGTTATTAATTAACATCAGTAGGTGATTTAAATATTAGAGGAATAATATTGGCACATAATTAATATGTGGGGGATATTATCTGTTTAGCCAACGTATTGGTAAATATTATGCTATGTGTTTAAATGATAATTGATTTAGGTAATTTACGTAAAGCGATTATGTATTGTACTAATTGTTAGGCCAATATTTTAAATGTTAGGTCTTCAAAAGGAATTTAAGTTAAACAACGTAGACGTAATTCGCGCACCAGGCAAGTTCCTTAACCTTACTCATATTATTATTGAGCAAGTTACCCTGACTTATTTTGATATTACAAATTATCTCACAATCAATATTATTGTTATTCGCACGTGGTGCAATTGAATTCATATTCCATTCTTGAATTATGAATTATTTGAAGTTCTTACATTCATGAACTAATTGAAAGTAAAGTCTAAGACACTTGTTCGGCTAGACATATGTGTAATTCATTTTAAAAGCTATCCAAACCATGGTGGTACAGATTCTTAAACTGAGAAGAACAACCCATAATGGGGAGCAACCTAAGTATCGAATAAACGATACATACAGAATAAATGTTATGCATACACATAGAATACGAGAGATTGATCCCCTCAAGTACAATTCTGGACATGTAACCTAAGAGGGTCAACCAAGAGAATGATTCCTCAATAGACGTTCATGGTCTATTGGACCACTCAGCATTTCAATGATCAATTATTATTCATTATTCAAGCATTGATCATATTGTTCAGATATTTATTTCCTGAGTTCATTGAATCATTCAATTATTATTCAATCATGACATAACTCATATTATTCATATTAAACTTGCTGAGCAAGCTAGTTGCTCACCCTTGTTGTGTCATGAAATTTTATTGCAGCTAAACGTGAATGTTCAAATAAAGATAAGGGCAAGGGGAAGATAAACTCGTAGACGTGCTGGGGTACTAAATGTCTACTGTTACGTTTTGTTTAAATCTGATTACATCTAACACGAATCCTATTGTATATATTAAATTCGTGATGTATTTTGTTAAGGTTTCGTACCTTGGGAATAGTAGTTAACCCTTTTGTACAAACAACATATGTTTATTTTCCGCAATAGATATTGTGTGTTGTTTTGGGATGTGTATATGATATACTTGTATCGGATCATGAGCACTAAGTTCGAGGTACTAGTACCCGAATTTGGGGGCGTCACAAGAAAGGAGCTTCTAATTTACATTAATATGAGTTGTGCATTTAAGAATTGAAATGCATATGATCAAATAAAATAAGACTTGACAAAAATTTCATGTCTTATATTTGATTGGGACATTGTATGGTAGAATGATTGAATTGTACGGTAAGTGTTCACAAAATAGGTTCTTTGTGATCAAACGTTAAAATTCATATTATCCGAAAAATTGTGAATTCTCAAATGGGCTTACCCTTATTGTAGAATAAATGAATTTATTTATTTTGAATTAAAGGAGTTTCATTTCTCCAGCACTATTAATCTATGGTTTCTAATCGATGACCCTTCTTCACCAATCTCTTGTCTAGGATTACTGCAGGTACAGGTTTCATTTCTCCAGCACTGTTAATATGAGGCAATTATGTTTGTACTACCTTAGGTTTTCCAATTTTCTTCTTAAGACGTGAAACATGAAAAACATCATGTATTTTGGCATTAGGAGGAAGTTGTAACCTATAGGCAAACCTTCCAATCCTCTGGATCACTGTGTAGGGCCCATAATATCTAGGAGAAAGCTTTAAAATTCTCATTTATGACACTAACATCTACCGATAGGGTTACAGCTTCAAGTATTGAAAGTAGAATGCACATAAGTCAATCACATTTGACGTTATGCAGCATATACTTTGTAATCTTATTCATTTATTAATAAAAGAATTCATTTATTTAAATGCATTTCTTTATTCATGTTAATTAGCTGAATTAATTAAATGAATAAACCTATAGTTTTGAGCAAATCTTTTAAAATCATGATGTTGATATTACTAATGAGATCAAAATTCAAGATAGCTCAAAACTAAAAAAAATTCCAATCGTGGGATTACTAAAATTGAGATTAATGAATCCGGATAGATTAGTACATACTATATTTGCTCTTATGAAAATGATGATTGATTTCATAATCATTTGTGTAGAGACACTAAAGCAAGTATATAAGTGCTTATTAGAAAATAAATTCACTGAACGTGACTCGCTCATGGAACACCTAATGGAGTTTTATTTTTCTATCAATAGGAGTTCCTTATGTGATAGTAATACAACTGATCCTTGAACTTAAGATCAGCATAGTATCTTATGTATGATGAGTTATACTTTGATTTATTCCTTAAGACCTTTAGGGTCTATCAAAGGGTATACTCGGGTATAATAAGTTGTACATAGAGATAGGTGAATGATCAATAAAGAATCTACAACTTCTAGTAAAAGGAGAGAATGTCATATGTGATTCGATAAATGATAACTCAATAGTCCTTGGCCAAGGTAGAATGAAATTATAAAAGATCTTCTAATTTACATTATTTGGAGTTGTGCATTTCATAATCGAAATGCATATAATCAAATAAAATAAGACTTGACAGTAATTATATGTCTTATATTTGATTGGGACATTGTATAGTAGAGGATTAAATTGTACGGTAACTATTCACAGATAGGTTATTTTGTAATCAAATGTTGAAATCTATATTATCTAAAAAGTCGTTGATCGCTAAAGGGCTTATCCTTATTGTGGAATAAATAATATTTATTAAAATAAATTAAATAGTTTAATTTATTTATATAAATAAGATCAGAATGGTTCTAATTAATTTATTCTACAATCAATTTAATATGGAGAACCTAAAGGGTCACACAATAAAAAAAAATATTTATTTAAGAAGTTAAGTGACATAATCATAATAATAAATTAAGTATATTTAATTTATACTATGGTGATAGAATAAATTAAATAGCTTAATATTTATAATTTATTATTTTAGAAATATCAATTATAAATTATTAAGAGGAGCCTTATTATTAATGGTTTAGAATTAATAAATAAGAGTACTCTCATAATAAATAATTAAGTTCCTAAAAGGTTTAAGAATTATAATTTTTTTATTAAATTAATTTAGTTCTTAATTAGATTTGGAGTTAAATTAAAACCCTATTACTAAAGTGTTTAGGATGGTTGGATAAATCTATAAATAAAAGAAGTCTTATTATGGATTAAGGCTATTCTCGTTATTCTCTACATCTAAGGAACTATAAGAGAGAGAAAAAACTAGAGTTTGTCACTACCTATTTCTTCAATTCATATTTTTCTTGGTTGTTCACCTATAGAAGCTACACACTTGGTAGCTAACGTTGACCTAAGGAATCTAATCGGTGAATTTAGAGAAGAACACGAAAGAATTGGAGATAAACTCGTACCTGTTGAAGCATAGTGTTTACAAGTGTATAACTCTCTAACTCCTTGTTTGATTAATAATTGTGCATAAAGATTGATTCTGATTATGTTTTGTAAAATTTTAAAAGCTAATTTTACCGTGCTTTCGCTCTTTTTATATAATTTGATTGTATGTCTATGAATTTTATAAACTAATAGTGGCATCAAGAGCCAAACTTTATGCGAATTATTAATTGTTTGATTTCGTATATGTATGGGTATGTGCTTAAAATAATTTATTGGGCATAATTTGTTGTATATAATTATGAGTTTTGACAACAAGAAGCAAAAATCAAGTTTTAGAAGAAGAAAAATCAAAAATCGATTTTTTTAATAAATTTCACGACCAGCTACAGTACCCTAGTGTCGGGGCATAGTTCTTTTAAGGGGCCCAAGTGGGAAAATTTACGAAATTGCCACTACAGCGCCTAAAATAAGCTTACCAATGGCGTTGCAATGCCGGTTAGTGCCGGTCAGCAGAAAAGTTTGACTTTTTTTTTTTGTGTAGTTTTCAAAAATAAAAATAAATAGTTTATTTTGATGATATTATAATTAAAATAAAGAGTTTATTTTAAACTTGAAATTGAATTTCATGCAACTTTAAATTGCCTATTAAATTATATCGATATATATATATATATATATATATATATATATATATATATATATATATATATATATATATATAATGGTTTTAATTTATGGGATAAATAATATTGTATTGATGCAGATGATGATATGTATGATAATACAATGGATTGATTATAGACTATTGACCAATGAGAGTGAATTTATTTTATGTGGATGCATAAATGAATGAGTTTTTATAAATGGGATCTGCATATTTCGTCTTATCTAATTTTTCTTAATGTAAATTCTATTTTTCTCCTATTTACTTTCCCTTCACTGCTAATCAAGGTTTCTATTTTTTGAAAACTGTTTATAATAGTATTAGTTAGAATAATTTGAAGAATTGGAGCCAAGAAGCAATGAGAGCTTGAAGACCCGTTTGTAATGGAGTCCGAGTTATAAATGTAATAGTTACATTTGTATATATTTATTCTTACACCCTAGGTTTGACCTTTTGGTTCACATGATGACTCTAGTGAACCAATCTAGAATAAAAGTTCATAATCAATCCAGGTAGAATATAAAATCCAAGTTCATAATCAATCCATATGTGTGTGTGTGTATGTGCGCGTGCGCGCGCATACGCGCTAAACAATATGAGACAATTAATAACAAATCCCTCAAAGGAATATATATTAAGTTGTAACGTTCAAAGATATTTGGAATATCGAACGTGTCCTTCTAGCATGATAAAATAATGGAGCATCAAATAATCAATATACGTTTATTGTATCACACAATGCTTATATTAATTATTTGAGATGTTGTTTTATTATATAGTAGATGTTTATAAAGGAATTGAACAATACTATTTTGTTGTGTCACACAAGGATAATATTTTTGTCTTCACTTATATAGAAATGCTAGGTTGAACTTAACTTCAATAATTTTGATTCAGATATCACACATGATCATAATAATCTAAGAGACAAAATACAAGAAGTTACATGATGATGTAATTGACAAGAGCTGTCTACCTATTTATTTATATATAGTTTGTTGTGTCACACAAAGCTTTATACATTTAAAATATGATCCATATACTCATTAGCAAATCTATAATTAGATTTGTTGAACTTATATTGAGGGTAATATAGTTTGATGAAAATAGTGGGAGATACTAATTTAAATAAAAACCTAATTTATTTTGGTAATTAATAAAAAGAATGTGTGCTAAAATATTGTTATTAATATTCACTTAAAGAATTTTGCTATATTTAATTCACTAACACTGCTTAGCATATTGGATGCTAACAAATTAATCGAACCGGATTGTTTGGATTGGTTAAAGAAAAATTGAGAATAGCTCTTAATACTGAAAAGCTAGCATATATCATTTATTTTCGTATCACTACAAATGCTACGGACAATGTCTTTGAGAAAGAGATTGTAACTTATAAAGTAACAAGATAATGCACCTGTTGGATTGGCTCAATGTATCATACTCGCATCCATGAGCGTCAATATGAGAAAATGATTGTGCTTACTATATTTATACACCTTAATGAGTTGAATGGTGAGTAAAGTAGGTCAATTAAATATAAAAATATCTAAGAAGCTCTTCCAATCTATAATAACCAATGGCACTATAGTATAGACCCATGTTCTAAAAATGATCAATTGGATTGATCAATAAGGACAATTAGGTTTTGTCAAGGATTAAGAGTAGAGTCAAGATTTGATCTTGCAGTCACTCACTGACTCCTTTTTATAATTGTCATGAACTTCAACATTAATAAGTTAGACATTTGTTTACCTAATTTGCTTAACATATTAAAGACTATTGAGAGTCACTTTTCTTTCAAGAAAGACCAAGTTTTACTAGTAGGTGAATCTTTCAAGCGGATGAAGAGGGATAAAGGTATTTCTGAGGAGTTAGAAAACGATATAAGGTAAAAAAAAAAAAAAAGCACTAGACAAAGGACATAAATAAACGTGATCCCAAGTGGAAAAGAATTTTTTTTTCATTGGGATAAGCCGAAAAACTGGAAGAAAGAACTGCAAGGAGTATCTTGGAGTGTTTAAGCATAAGAAGCTTAGTGAAACATCTACTACAGATATAGTTTTGTTCATAATGAAATAGAAATTTCTATAAGACAAGTTCTACTTGAGTATTAGATACCGATAGGTGGTCTCATACAGACAAATTATTGCAAAGACCAAGAAGAAGTATAAAACTAAACTAAAGATAAGTAATCATGTACGTGGGGAATGTGACGCCCCCAAATTCGGGTCCTAATTACCCGGATCCGGTCATCACGGTCCAATACAAATATCCACCTCTAAACAACATAAAATAACTAAATGCGGAATAATAAACATATATTGTTCATTCAAAAGGTGATACTAGTCCCAAGATACGGTAACCTTACACAAAAGTACACAAATACCCTTAATAAAGTACTTAGGGTTGACATTACAAAACAAGTAATTTTAGCTAGACGAATAAACTAAAAATTGTCTCTTGAAGTCTATTACTTCATCTTTCCCTTACCCTTGTTCTTTCCAGAAGTCTCGGGTTCCACTGCAATAAGGTTCATGATATAGCAAGGGTGAGCAAATAGTTTGCTCAACAAGTTTAAATGACAAAGGAAACAATATATCATGAATGAAAGGGAATAGCTGAAACAATTCGACAATCTAAATAACATAAGCAGTAATAATGATTTTCTTTTAGAATCAAGATAATCAAACAGACTATGAACTATAAACATCCACTGGAGTCAATAGTAGGTTGACCCAATGGTTACTACCAGAAATATGTACCCGAGGGAATCAGCCTCAGTACAATATGTGTATGCATAATATTTAATTTTCGTGTTTTGTACCTGATATTAGATACATGGTACTCCCTTATAATAGGGAGGTGTTCATAATAGTCCAAAAATCCGCATCTTCAATGATTTGGATAGTTTTTAAAATCTTTAACATAAATGTATAGTCGAACAATGGTTTAGACCTACTTTGAACAGTTCTTTAAACAATATAACGTTAAATAAAGTGCAAGTCAAAGACTGTATAAGATCAAGTGCACCAAGTGCGAATAACAACAACATCGATGTGGAATAATTGTAAAGTAATTTAAACTACTTAAAGCATGCTTGGAGTTATAATTCAAGCTTAAATAAATAACTTGCTCAACGAAATGAGTTTAGAGATAAGAAACTTGTTTGTCTGCTCAGTTGTAATTAATGTCTAGATTTAACTAACTGGCTTTGAAAGACCTAACATTAATAAAGTTGGTATAATAATTAATATAGCGTATTTGCACAACTATACGCTCACTAAAGAACTTATCTACCACACAAGTACTAACACATAATTTACATAAGTCAAAACAATATTATTAACCTTATAGACCCTAAATCATATTAGGTTAATAATTTAATAAGTTATAAAATATTTTTCCTAAGTGTTGGACACCTATTAAACCCTTACACAATTTATTGCAATTAATTGCAATATTAACTTCAAATAATCTTATTAACTTAAACTCTATTCAATTACTATTTCATATTGATTAAATAGAAAATAATTAATTATCTTTAGTTATTATTTAAAATAAATAATAACTAATTGTACTTATTATTTAATAATAATTAAATAATAAATAATTATTGATTTAATTTTAACCTTCTTTAATTTAATATTAATCAACTAATAATTAACTAAGTAATTAACCTCACTCATTATTTAATTTAAGGAAATTAAATAATATTTTACTAATTTTAATCCTCCTTAATTATTATTTAATGCCAAATAAATAATAATTAATTATTTAATTAATTTTAATTGTAATTTAAGGTTAAATAATAATCAATTTATTTATCCTTATTTATTATTTAAATTAAATAATAAATTATTAATCTAATAACTTAATTTCCGTTAATCATTGTTTAATAGTAATTAAATAATAATTAATTACCTAATTATCCTTATTTATTATTTAATAATATTTAAATAATAATTAATTAATTTATATATTTTTATCTCTCCTTAATTATTATTTAATATGAATTAAATAATAATTGCTAATTTATCACCTTTATTTATTATTAACATTTTAAATTATAAATAATTAATGAAATTTTTATTTATTTAACTTAACCATAATTTAGCTAACTAGATTAATATTTAAAATATTTAAATATTAAACTTAATGAAAAATATCATCCAAATATTAATTTTGTATTATTATTATTTTTATTAAAATTTTAAATTAATATTTAAACATTTAAATTAATTAAAAATATGCAGAATGGCAAACTTGTAAATAAATTGAAAAACCGGACCGAGAGCAATATTGTAATTAAACAAAAAACCGAACGGAGGGGGAAAACTGTAATTTTGTTAGAATTGGCTCCCGCGCATGGCGCGCTCGTAACACCATCCAGTCCCCAAAATGGTACCGTTTTGAAGAACCGGAAGTGACTTCCATGCAATGCGCGCAGTTATCGTTTTTCTACGCCAAACGGCGTCGTTTGGCTCTGCGTCTGACTGCTAAACCTAGCGCGCAATGCGTGGCCAGTCATTTTTTTCTTCCCCATAGCAGATTGTTCACAGTAACCGGAACACACCATTTAATAAAAATTATACCTTCAAGTATGTTTTAATTCCTCAATAAAAATCCGAAAAATTTACCCAGCACTTAATATCAATTTATAACATGAAATTTTAATTTCCCAAGATTTAATTCTATTTTTTTTCCATAAAAATTATTGTACCAAATAAACTACTACAAATCATAACTTTTTGTGTATAACTCCATTTTGAGTGATTCAAACTATATTTTTCTCATTATTTAATGTTCAATAATATTAGAACATTAAATCTAAATTTTATAAAGATATTTTTGATCATTATTTTAAGGCTTGATTACATACTACCAAACACATGTTTTTAACATACAAAATATACCAAAATGCAAACCAAGCATATTAAACTCAAGTATGACATAAATACAACTACTATACATTATTAACTATATTAACATGTTTATACTCACTTGTTGGTTTATTTAATTTTGAAAACAAAGGTAGATTTAAAATAACAATTACCTTGTTTTAATGACTATTTTCTTTTTTCTTCCAAAATAGTTGATAAGGCTTGAAGGCATGAACAATACTAGTTTCTCATTTTTCCCCCTTAATCTCACAAGTATTTTGCTCTCACTCTAGTTTTCTCCCAAACTCTCTCTTGGACTTGGAAAGAATGAAATGCAAATGTCTTACTAATGCAAGTATATTTGAAAAATAATAGATACAAAAATTATATCTAAAAGTCATGATGCACCTATCTTGGATACTTGCACAAAAAATGACTTAAGTACCTAAGCTGGTGAAAAGAGGGATAGTGCTCATGTACTATAAAACCAAACAAGCAACCATCATTTAAATAAATAAAAAATAAAATAAACAAAATTATTTCACTCTCTCCCTCTCTCCATACACGGCAGATGGAAGCCCTTTTGTCCCATAAAGAATGACCCAAGCTACTCATTTATTAAATAAATAAGTTACATGATATATTTTTCAAGTGGGCCAAGCATTGGACTTCTTTTTAAATCAATTTGGGCTCACTTTTATATTGTTTGGGCTACTAGTTTGCCAAGTTTTATTATTCTTCACTTTGGCTACTAATTGATCCATGTTTGGCTAATTTAATAGGTTTACACATTAACTGTCCAAGTTCGTGATTAAATAAATAATTAGATTAATTAAATAATTAAATACTCTAACCCATTAATATTAAATTACTAAATGGACTAATAAATATTATTATTAATATTTCACATTGTTTACATTAATTAATAATCATATTAATTAATTTACCAAATTTAATTAGATCGTTATATTAAATTTAATTGAATATTCAATTAATGGCAACTTATCAATTATTTTGATATTAAAACTTTAGGTTTTGTTCACTAATTTAAATAACATATTAGTGACCCCCCCCCTTTAATTAATTCTAGCAATTAATCACATAATCATTTAATCACGTAATTAATTAATCACACAAAAAGATTTAATTAATCTCGTAAAACTAACTCGTTAGAATTTAAATTAATAATTTAATTAATAATGACGTGGAAATTCTAGGACATTACAACCCCTTATAAAAATTTTGTCCTCGGGATTGTAAATAAGGTTACTCAAATAAAAATGGGTAATTTGCCCTCATTTCATCCTCTAGTTCCCATGTAGCTTCTTCGATTGCGTGATTACTCCAAAGTACTTTGACAGAATGAATTATCTTATTCCTCAGTTTCTGTCCCTTCCTATCGAGTATCTGAACAGGAACTTCTTCATATGATAAGTCATTCTCGACTTGAATTGGTTCATAAGAGATAACGTGCTTGTAGTCTAGTTTATACGACCACAACACTGACACATGAAACACATTGTGAATGTGCTCAAGTTCAAGAGGTAATGCTACCTCGTATGCCACTTCACCGACTCGCCACAAGATTTCGAACGGTCCTATGAACCTAGGGCTCAGCTTGCCCTTCTTGCCAAAACAGATCTTCCCCTTCTAAGCAAATACCTTTAGAAATACGAAACTGCCCACGTCTAAGTCCTGCTTTTGACGATGCAAATCTGTGTACTTCTTTTGACGATCTTGAGTTGCTACTAGTTGATTCCTGATAAGATGTGCTGTGTCTGCAGTTTGCTGTACCATTTCAGGTCCAAGCAGTCTTCGCTCACCAACCTCGTCCCAACACAACGGTGTTCTACACTTTCTTTCATAAAGTGCTTCGTACGGTGGCATGCCGATACTAGCGTGATAGCTGTTGTTGTAAGCGAACTCCACCAGTGGCAAATGGTCGTCCCAGCTGCCTTTTAAGTCCATCACCACCGCTCGGAGCATATCCTCCAGAGTTTGAATCGTTCGCTCACTCTGGCCGTCAGTTTGAAGATGGTATGCTGTTCTTAATCTCAACTGTGTCCCCATCCTTGCTTATAGACTTCTAAAGAAATTTGACATGAAGTGCGGATTTCTGTCGAACACAATCGATACCGGCACTCCATGTCGTGACACTATCTTCTTCACATAGAGTTTCGCTAACTGCTCCAGATTGTACCGTATTCTGATAGGTAGGAAATGGGCTGACTTGGTCAGACGATCCAGTATTACCCAGATGGCGTCTAAACCTTTATGTGTTGGTGGCAAACCCACCACAAAGTCCATCGTGATGTGCTCCCACTTCCACTCTGGAATTTCTAGTGGTTGAAGCAGTCCACTCGGTCGCTGATACTCTGCTTTAACCCGCTAGTATGTCAGATATCGACTGACGCATTCTGCCACTTCCTTCTTCATATTCGGCCACCAAAAGTATTGCTGTAGATCCTGATACATCTTCGTGCTTCCGGGATGTACTAAGTACCTCGTACTGTGAGCTTCCTAAAGAATCTCTTCCTGTAGCTCCGGATCCAGTGGTACCTAGACTCTCCCTTTGAACCTTAGCAGCCATATGCTATCAATCTTGTACTTAAGCTTCTCGCCTTCAGCAATTCGCTTCTTAATGCTATCACAATCTTCATCTTTTTCTTGAGCCTCTTTGATTTTGTCTCATAAGGTCGGGTTTGCTATTACTGTAAATAACTTCTCGTCCGTCTCCATCGGATATTTGATCTTCAACTTCATACGTTCAAAATCTCTCACCAACTCTTCCTGATTTGTTAGCTTCAACAACTTTTTCCTGCCTTTTCTGCTCAAGGCATCTGCTACTACAGTGGCCTTGCCCGGATGGTACAGAATCTCATAGTCGTAGTCTTTGATCAATTCTAACCAACGGCGTTGCCTCATATTCAGCTCCTTCTGAGTGAAGATATATTTCAGACTTTTGTCATCTGTATATATTTCACACTTCTCGCCATACAGGTAGTGCCTCCAAATCTTCAGGGCGAAAACTACCGCTGCTAACTCCAGGTCATGAGTTGGGTAACCCTTCTCATATTCCTTTAGCTGACGTGATGCATACGCAATGACCTTGCCGTGTTACATTAGTACACAACCAAGACCATTGTGTGACGCATCATTGTACACTACGAAACCTCTCGTGTCGTCCGGTAAAGCCAACACTGGTGCCTGACTCAACCTCTTCTTCAGCTCCATAAAACTTTCCTCGCACTTCTCCGACCAAACAAACTTCGCAGTCTTTCAGTAAGATTGGTCAACGGTGATGCTATCTTCGAAAAATCCTGAATGAATCTCCGATAAAACCCCGCTAACCCTAAGAAATTCCTGATCTCAGTTGGCGTCTTCGGCTGTTCCCAATTGATAACTGGCTCCACTTTCGTTGGGTCCACCGAAACACTGTCCTTGTCGATATCATGACCTAGAAACTGTACCCTCTGCAACCAAAATTCACACTTCAAAAACTTGGCGTACAACTTCTCCTTTCTCAAAGCCTCCAATGCGATCCGTAAATGTTCTGCATGTTCTTCCTCCGTCTTCGAATACACCAATATGTCATCAATGAATACGACCACGAACTTGTCCAAGTACTACTTGAACACTCTGTTCATCATATTCATGAATGCCGTTGGTACATTCATCAGTCCAAATAACATCACTAGAAACTCGAAATGACCATAACGAGCTCTGAATGTTGTTTTAGGAATATCCTCCTCCCTCACCTTCAGTTGATGATAACCCGTTCTCAAATCAATCTTTGAAAAGTATTTCGCTCCCTTAAGTTGATCAAACAGATCATCAATTCTGGGCAGCGGATACTGGTTCTTAATGATGACCTTGTTCAACTCCTGATAATCAATACAAAGCCTCATCGAACCATCCTTCTTCTTTACAAATAGAACCGACGCTCCCCACGGTGACACGCTTGGTCTGATGTAACCTTTATCTAGCAGTTCCTGTAACTGAACCATCAATTCTTTCATTTCTACTGGTGTCATACGGTACTACGCCTTCGATATAGGTGCGGTCCCTGGTACCAAGTTAATAACAAACTCCACTTCTCTGTCCGGCGATAACCCCAGAATCTCATCTGGGAAAACATCAGCGAATTCCCGTACAACAGGTATTTGACTCAGTTCGCCCTCGAACCGTCGAGTATCGACCACATGAGCCAGATAACCTAAACACCCTTTCCTAAGCAACTATCGTGCTTGCATCATCGTCAGACAACTTGATTGTCTTGGCAATTTACTACCGTAAAATATAACTTTTGACTTATTCGGAGTCTTTAGGTGTACACACTTCTTCTTACAGTTAATAATCGTCCCGTGACTCGATAACCAATCCATCCCTAGGATTACGTCGAACTCTCCCAGACGAATCGGTATCAAATCCACGTTAAGTCTAAACCCTCGCAATTCAGCGCAACAGTTCCTATGAATGTAGTCTACAGGAATGATTTCTTTGTTTGCTACTTCTACGTTCATAGGGTGTTCTAGCTTTTCTTGAGGTAAATCTAATCTCCTAGGAAAATCTTCAGAAACAAATGAGCAGGTAGCACCTGAATCAAATAATACATATACATTAATATCATTGATCGGGATGATACCTGACACCACGTCCTTGGAGTTGACTGCATCCTGTACAGTCATGTTGAAGGTGTGTGCTATGGGTCGATTAGCCTGACTGGTTGGCCCTCCAATGTTCAGCCTGCTGCTGTTGTTGTTGTTGCCTCTGTTGCCACTCCCAGCGCCTCCCTTCCTCTTCGAGCAGTCCTTGGCATGATGATCGATTGCTCCACAGGAAAAACATACTCATTTCATCTTTTTCGGGCATTGTGGGGCCATGTGCCCCAGCTACCCACAGCTATAGCAAACACTCTTGCCCTTCAAGCATTCGCCCGTGTGGTTCTTACCATAATTGTTGCATCTGCCCACTTTTTTAGCCTCTCTTCTGGATTTGTTACCTCCGGACGATTGGCTCTCATTCCACTTCCTTTTATTAGGGTTGCTGCCTCCGCTGCTTCCCGCCTTCTACCCTTCATGACTTTTCTTCCTCTTTTGATTGAATTAAGCCAGGTTCTCACTGCCACCCTCTGCAATAATTGCCCTTTCCAGCATTTCTGAAAAGCTCATAATCTTTAATACCGCAACAGAATGGTACACCCACGGCTTTAGTCCCAGCTCAAACCTCCGAGCCTTCCTAGCCTCAGTATCAACTTGATGAGTTGCGAACCATGCCAACTCATTAAACTTGGCCGCATACTCGACCACAGACATGCTTCCCTGTTTTAACTCGAGGAATTTCACCTCCATTTCTTGTTGCATGCTTTCTGGAAAGTAGTTTTCCAGAAACATTTCTTTAAAGCGTTCTCAGGTAATGACACCTTCTCCCGCACGGCCCTTGTTGGCCTTCCACCAGTAGTTCGCATCCTCCTTCATCATGAAGGTAGGGAAACTAGTCTTCTATTCTTCGGCCACCCTAGCGACCTCAAACACCTTCTCCATTTCCTCGATCCAAGTCTGTGTTTCGATCAGGTTTAGAGTTCCCTGAAACTCTGGTGGTCCAACCAGTTTGAAATCCTTGAAATTTGCCAAGTGCGACGCTGGCTGCGATCCTGGTTATACTACCACTGGTGGGGGTCTAGCTTGCATGGCTTCCGCCAGCATCTTCGCAAACATCCTCATAGGATTGGGTTAATCCCCAACCTCACTCTCTGACTCTGCGATACGTTGATTGCGTGGTTTACCTCTTGGCATGATCTACTAAAGAGAAAATCTTAGACTTACGCTTATAGTTCTACACATTAAGTTAGCCAAATTAACAGTTAAAGTCAAAACTACATACCAAGCACATTTGATTTAACAAAGAAATAACTGCATTTATATTCATATACCAATGTTTTAGTACAGACTCAACAAGTGGCATACTTCTATAAACGCTAAAGGCACAAGTTGCCTATCAACAACTATCCTCTAATGAACAAAAAATGAGGATTCACTACCATCTACCCCTCTAACAGAACAAAAGTTGGGGTCTAACTGATATCCTATGCATACACCAAAACATAAGAACTTACAATAGCTGAAACGTCCCTAATAGAAACAAAAGGTGGGATTCACTACTACTAGGTACAAATAAGATAACAACAATAAATCACCGCCTGCTGTAGTGAACAGTCCTACGAATAGCCCTGTGTAAAGCCTACTAGGCCAACTCATCCACTGTATGGCGACGAATCCAGCGTCGGCTGTTACCTGCCTCCCTAGGGTACCTCATAACACGATGCCTCAGTCGATTAAACGAAGTATCAATGGCATACTCCAAGGTGTCGATCCTAGCAGATCCAACTCTAACCTCTCCCTCCAGGCTACCAACCCTCCTAGTAGCCCTGAGCCATGCCTGTCAACTCTCTCCCTATCAAGCTCAGCCCTGACAATATGAAGAACTTTCTGACTCGCCATCTCCCTAACGTTTAATCTCTTCACTGCCTGCCTCAGCTGACTGATCTGAATCATAGACTGCTGCACTATGGGACCCAATAAAGGTGCAGCGCTCTCCAACTGCTGAATTTTGGCCTCCAAATCGGTCATCCTCTCCTTTAGCTCCATGTTCTCACCATAGAACATGTAAGTTGCGTCCCTATACTGGTCATCGGTCTACTGATGAATCTGGTTCTGCTCCTCTAGGTGCTAAACCCTATTCTCTAACTCGTCGTTCGCCGTAGTCAGCTCATCTATTATGTCACTGGCAGTAGTGCCCATTCCATCAGCGTACTCTGCTGGCTCTTCCTACTCCTCGTCCTCAGATTCAGCCTCATCTTCGTTATAGGGCATCATCACTCCACCCCTGATGGGCTCCACGGCATCCCTACTATTGTCCTCCTCCGGATCGGACTCTTCTACCGGGGATACAGGTGCAATGGGTGCAAACCCTACCAACTGCTGCGTATCCACTAGTATATCAATGAATATCACATCCTCTCGAGCTCCGCTCGTCTCGCCTATAACCATCCTACAACAGAAAAACTAACATCAGTACAGCAATAAAATACATTCATTGAATATATGAGATTATATTTCATTAGGTACGACTCGACTCGATGAATTCCTCAATTCATCAAAACCACATATGATAAATCTCCTTGATTTATCTTCTAACACTCAATACGAGTTTACTAGTAAGGTTATAACTTAGGTTTCGCAATCCTAACGTTTCTAACCTACATCTCTGATACCAACCAGTGACGCCCCCAAATTCGGGTCCTAATTACCCGGATCCGGTCATCACGATCCAATATAAACATCCACCTGTAAACAACATACAATAACTAAATGTGGAATAATAAACATATGTTGTTCATTCAAAAAATGTTACTAGTCCTAAGATACGGTAACCTTACACAAAAGTACACAAATACTCTTAATAAAGTACTTAGGGTTTACATTACAAAACAAGTAATTTTAGCTAGACGAATAAACTAAAGACTATCTCTTGAATCCTATTACTTCATCTTTCCCTTACCCTTGTTCTTTCCAGAAGTCTCGGGTTCCACTTCAATAAGGTTCATGATATAGCAAGGGTGAGCAACTAGTTTGCTCAACAAGTTTAAATGACAAAGGAAACAATATATCATGAATGAAAGGGAATAGCTGAAACAATTCAACAATATAAATATCATAAGCAGTAATAATGATTTGCTTTTAGAACCAAGATAATCAAACAGACTATGAACTATAAACATCCACTGGAGTCAATAGCAGGTTGACCCAATGGTTACTATCAAAAATATGTACCCAATGGGATCAGCCTCAGTACAATATGTGTATGCATAACATTTAATTTTCGTGTTTTGTACCTGATATTAGATACAGGGTACTCCCTTATAATAGGGAGGTGTTCATAATAGTCCAAAAATCCGCATCTTCATTGATTTGAATAGCTTTTAAAATCTTTAACATAAATGTCTAGTCGAACAATGGCTTAGACATACTTTGAACAGTTCTTTAAACAATAGAACGTTAAATAAAGTACAAGTCAAAGACTGTATAAGATCAAGTGCACCAAGTGCGAATAACAACAACATCGATGTGGAATAATTGTAAAGTAATTTAAACCACTTAAAGCATGCTTGGAGTTATAATTCAAGCTTAATTAAATAATTTGCTCAATGAAATGAGTTTAGAGATAAGGAACTTGCATGTCTGCTCAACTACAATTAATTTCTAGCTTTAACTAACTGACTTTGAAAGACCTAACATTAATAAAGTTTGTCTAATAATTAGTACGGCGTATTTGCACAACTATACGCTAACTAAGGAACTTATCTACCACATAAGTACTAACACATAATTTACATCAGTCAAAACAATATTATTAACCTTATAGACCCTAAATCATATTAGGTTAATAATTTAATAAGTTAGAAAATATTTTTCGTAAGTGTTGGACACCTATTAAACCCTTACACAATTTATTACAATTAATTGCAATATTAACATCAAATTATCTTATTAACTTAAACTCTATTCAATTACTATTTAATATTGATTAAATAGAAATTAATTAATTATCTTTAGTTACTATTTAAAATAAATAATAACTAATTCTACTTACTTATTATTTAATAATAATTAAATAATAAATAATTATTGATTTAATTTTAACCTTCTTTAATTTAATATTAATCAACTAATAACTAACTAGGTAATTAACCTCCCTTATTATTTAATTTAAGAAAATTAAATAATAGTTTACTAATTCTAATCCTCTTCAATTATTATTTAATGCCAAATAAATAATAATTAATTATTTAATTAATTTTAATTATTATTTAAGGTTAAATAATATTAAATTTATTTATCCTTATTTATTATTTAAATTAAATAATAAATTATTAATCTAATAACTTAATTTCCATTAATCATTATTTAATGGTAATTAAATAATAATTAATTACCTAATTACCCTTATTTATTATTTAATAATATTTAAATAATAATTAATTAATTTATATATTTTTATCTCTCTTTAATTATTATTTAATAGAAATTAAATAATAATTGCTAATTTATCAACTTTATTTATTATTAACATTTTAAATAATAAATAATTAATAAAAATTTTATTTATTTAACTAAACCATAATTTAGATAACTAGATTAATATTTAAAATATTTAAATATTAAACTTAATAAAAAATATCATCCTAAATATTATTTTTGTATTATTATTATTTTTATTTAAATTTTAAATTAATTTTTAAACATTTAAATTAATTAAAAATATGCAAAATGACAAACTTGTAAATAAACAAAAAAACGAACGGAGGGACAAAACTGTAATTTTGTCGGAATTGGCTCCCGCACATGGCACGCTCATAACACCATCCAGTCCCCAAAACGGTATTGTTTTAAAGAACAGGAAACGACTTTTGCGCAATGCGCGCAATTATCAATTTTATGCGTAAAATAGCGTCGTTTGACTCCGCGTCTAGCAGCAAAACCTGGCGCGCAATGCGTGGCCAGTCATTTTTTTCTTCCCCTTAACAGATTGTCCACAGTAACTGAAACACACCATTTAATAAAAATTATACCTTCAAGTAAGCTTTAATTCCTCAATAAAAATCCAGAAAATTTACCCATCACTTAATATCAATTTATAACATGAAAATTTAATATCCCAACATTTAATTCCATTTTTTTTTTCATAAAAATTATTGTACCAAATAAACTACTATAAATTTTATAAAGTATAACTTCATTTTGAGTTATTCAAACTTTGTTTTTCTCATTATTTAATGTTCTATAATATTAAGACATTAAATCTAAATTTTATAAAGATATTTTTGGTCATTATTTTAAGGTTTGATTACACACTACCAAACACATGTTTTAAGCATACAAAATATACCAAAATGCAAACCAAGCATATTAAACTCAAGTATGACATAAATACAATTACTACACATTATTAACTATATTAACATGTTTATACTCACTTGTTGGTTTATTTAATTTAAAAACAAAGGTAGATTTGAAATAATCATTACCTTGTTTTAATGGCTATTTTTTTTTTCTTCCAAAATAGTTGATAAGGCTTGAAGGCATGAACAATACTAGCTTCTCATTTTTCCTCCTTAATCTCTAAAGTATTTTGCTCTCACTCTAGTTTTCTCCCAAACTCTCTCTTTTTACTTGGAAAGAATAAAATGCAAATATCTTACTAATACAAGTATACTTGAAAAATAATAGATAAAAAAATTATATCTAAAAGTCATGATGCACCTATCTTGGATACTTGCACAAAAAATGACTTAAGTACCTAAGCTGGTGAAAAAATGGATGGTGTTCATGTACTATAAAACCAAACAAGCAACCATCATTTAAATAAATAAAAATTAAAATAAACAAAATTATTTCACTCTCTCTCTCTCTCCATACACGGCTGATGGCAGCCCTTTTGTCCCAAAAAAATGACCCAAACTACTCCTTTATTAAATAAATAAGTTACATGATATATTTTCCAAGTGGGCCAAGCATTGGACTTCTTTTTAAATCAATTTGGGCTCACTTTTATATTGTTTAGGCTACTAGTTTGCCAAGTTTTATTATTCTTCACTTGGGCTACTAATTGATCCATGTTGGGCTAATTTAATAGGTTTACACATTAACTATTCTAGTTCAAGATTAAATAAATAATTAGATTAATTAAATAATTAAATACTCTAACCCATTAATATTAAATTACTAAATGGACTAATAAATATTATTATTAATATTTCACATTGTTTACATTAATTAATAATCATATTAATTAATTTACCAAATTTAAGTAACTCATTATATTCAATTTAATTGAATATTCAATTAATGGCAACTTATCAATTATTTTGATATTAAAACTTTAGGTTTTGTTCACTAATTTAAATAACATATTAGTGACCCCCATTTAATTAACTCTAGCAATTAATCACATAATCATTTAATCACGTAATTAATTAATCACACAAAAAGATTTAATTAATCTCATAAAACTAACTCGTTAGAATTTAAATTAATAATTTAATTAATAATGATATGGAAATTCTAGGACATTACAGGGAATGTAGAAAAGATTGCTACATTAGTCATAAGAACTTACAGTTTAGCATTACCTACAAACAAGTCTATTAAGTTAGTAAGTTGTTACTATAATCCAGTTCTTAAAACATTATTACTGTTCTATATGCTGGCAATGAAGGTTTAAGCATTAGAATAAAGAACAATTGTTGTTCTATTTATAATTATAATGTTTTATTTAGAACTGTCTAATTACTTGATGGACTTTGCATACTTGACTTACATGAAAACATTTCAAATTAAACAAACTAAAAGGCAAATAAATGATATGAATCACACCTTCATGCGGCACTGTTAACTCGGTCATATTAATAAAACAAGACTAAACAAGTTACATAAAGATGAACTTTTAAAGCATTTTGGATTATAAATCAAATACAATTTATGAATCTTGTCTTATGGATAATATGACTAAATCTCCATTTAGTTGATATGGAAAGAAAGTTATAGAGTTATTAGAGTTGATATATACAGTTATGTGTGGGACCTATGATAACACATGCAATAGGAGGGTATTCTTTCATTACTTTTACTAATGATCATTCTTGGTTTAGATATATGTATTTGATGAAATACAAATATGAATCGTTTGAAAGGTTTAAAAAAATTAGAAGTAAAGTAAGGAAACAAACTGACATAAGTATTAAAGTTCTTTGATTAGATCAAGAAGTGAATATTTAAACAGTAAGTTTTTAGATCATCTCAAGTTAAATGATATTCTCTCAAAATGAATATGGTGATGATCAATGATGAGCTTTACCATTCTTCCAGTATATTTCTAAGGCTTTGCCCTAAAAATGGTAGCATATTTACGAAATATAGTAGTTTTAAATTCCATCCCTAAGACTTCATATGAGTTATAGACAAGGAGAAAATCAAGTCTTAAGCATATTAAGATATAAAATTATCCAGCTTATGTCAAAAGATTTGATCGTGATAAGCTAGAAACAAGATCTGACAAATGTAAAGTTGTGGGATATCCTAAAGAAAGTTTAGGGTATCACATCTATAATTCTGTTGATTAAAAGGTGTTTGTCGAAATATGTTGCCTTCTTGAAAAATAAGTTTAACCTTGAAAGGGTTAATGGAAGTATGATAGATCTTGAAGAAGTTCAAGAACCACAAAACACTACAAATCAAAAGAAAGAATCTGTTCAAGTAGATAAATCTATTGTGTTTTTAATCGTAAATCTGTAAGAGTACCGAAAATACCTTATATATATGGATTCATTATAGAAGATGTTGATGATGATCCATTGACTTATGAAGAGGCTATGAGTAGTAAAAACTCAAAGAAATGGCTAGCAACTATAAAATCTGAGATGGACTCCATGTATGAGAACCATGTATGGATTTTGGTTAATCCACCTAAGGGCATTAAGCCTAGAGGGTGAAAATGGGTCTCTATAGAAGGACTAAAGCATATGGAAATATGGAGACCTATAAGACCTGACTAGTGGCAAAAGATTTCAAACAAGATCAAAGAGTTGTCTATAATGAAACTTTTCATTGGTAAAAAATGCTTAAATTCATTCAAATTTTACTTGTAGTTGCAGCTTATTAAACGAGTTCTAGCAAATAGACATGTAGACACCCTTCCTCAACAGAGGATGTATATATGATATAGCCAGAGGCATTTGTCTCCAAAGTTAGAGTAAATCAAGTATGGATTGAAGCAAGCTTCTTACGGATAGAACATCTATTTTGATGAGAGAATCAAAAGTGTTTGATTTTATCGAAAATGAGGATGAACCAAATGTGTACAAAATGGTTAATGGGAGTACTATGACATTTTTAGTACTATTTGTTGATATACTACTGATAAAGAATGACATACCAACACTACAATTAGTAAAGATATGGTTGTTAAAACACTTCTAGTAAAAAGAGAGAATGTCATATATAATTCGATAAATGAAAACTCAATAGTCATTAGCCAAGGTAGAATGAAATTAGAGAGGAGTTTCTAGTTTACATTAGTTAGAGTTGTGCATTTGAGAATCGAAATGCATATGATAAAATAAAATAAGACTTGACAGTAATTTCATATATTATATTTGATTGAGACATTATATGATAGAATGATTGAATTGTACGGTAACTATTCATGGAATAGATTCTTTTGTGATCAAATGATGAAATGTATATTATCTAAAAAGTCGATTATCGCTAAGGGGGTTTACCCTTATTGTGGAATAAATATTATTTATTTAAATAAATTACATAGTTTAATTTATTTATATAAATAAGATTAGAATTGTTCTAATTAATTTATTCTACAACCAGTTTAATATAGAGAACCTAAAGAGTCACACCACTAAAGAAAAATATTTATTTAAGAAGTTAAGTGGTATAATCGTAATAATAAATTAAGTATATTTAATTTATACTATAGTGATAGAATAAATTAAATAGCTTAATATTTATACTTTAGTATTTTAAAAATACTAATTATAAATTAATAAGAGGAGTCTTATTGTTATTATTACTATTATTATTATTATTATTATTTAGTTCTTAAATGGTTTAGAATTAATTAATAAGAGTACTCTCATAATAAATAATTAAGTTCCTAAAAGGTTTAGAAATTTTAATTATTATATTAAATTAATTTATTTCCTAATTAGATTAAGAGTTAAATTAAAACTCTATTCCTCAAGAGTTTAGGAAGGTTGGATAAATCTATAAATAAGAGGAACCTTATTATGGATTAAGGTTATTTACATTATTCTCTACATCTAAGGAATTAGAAGAGAGTGAAGACTAATGTTTGTCATTATTCACTTCTTAAATTCATATTTTTCTTAGTGGATCACCTCTAGAAGCTACACACTTGGGTTAGTTAACGTTGATCTAAGGAATCTAATTGGTGGATTTGGAGAAAAACGTAAAGGAATTTGAGGTGAACTCGTACATGTTGAAGCATAATGTCTACAAAGGTATAACTCTCTAACTCCTTCTTGTTTGATTAGTAAGTGTGCATAAATATCGATCCTGGTTATGTTTTGTAAAATTTTAAAAACTGATTTTACCATGCTTCCGTTCTTTTTATGTAATTGTAAACCAACAAGCACACCTCATCCCCATTTAGAATTCTCTTTCAGTTCTTTTTTTTATTAGCATAGAACTTCATCCTTTCTTAGGATTTGTTTAGATTTCCTCTCAATAGCTGCTAAATTACCTCTTTTTCCATGATAAAATTTGTTACCAGCAGGTGTTTGTTGGCTTCTCCTTAGTGATAACTAATAATTGGTGGATTGGTGTCGCAAAGAGCCTTACAAGGAGTCATTCCAGTTGTTATATGGAATGAGGTGTTGTACCACCATTCAACCAAAGGTAAACCATCTATTCCATTGTGTAGATTTATGACCTGTCATGCATCTTAGATACATCTCTATGCACTAATTAAATCTTTTTGTTTGTTCATCTGTTTGTGGATGGTAAGTTATGCTTAGTTTAACTTGAGTCCCCATAGTTTTAAACAGCTCCCTCCAAAAGTTACTTACAAATATCTTATCTCTATCTGAAATGATTGTTTTAGGAGGTCCATGTAGTTTAATAATTGAGTCCAGCATTACTTGTGCTACTTGAGTGGATGTGAATGGATATGTTAATGATACAAGGTGAAATCCCTTAGTCAGTTTATCTAGCACTACTAGAATGGTATCCCTCCCATCAGATTTTAGTAATCCCTCCACAAAGTCCATAGTTATGACTTTTAATGCTTGGTTTGGAATAGGGATTGGCTGCAATAGTCCAGGAGTTGGAATATGTTCCCCTTTACTCCTCTGGTAGATTTTAAATTGCTCAATTAGATCAGTCAGGTCCTTTCTTAGGGTAGACCAATAGAATAGTAACTCAACCCTCTTGATAGAAGTTGTAACTCTCCTGAATGTCCTCCCTTAGGACTGTTGTGTAATTCATCCATGATTTTCTTTCTTAGGTTACCATTATTACCCTAGTAGATTCTTCCCTCTTTTCTAAGTACTCCTCCTTGTAGTGTATAGTCAGGACAACCTTTCGGGTCCAACAGCAACTGTGTCATTACCTCATATGCTTCTTTATCATTAATCAGACTGTCACTCACCTCAATATTCCATCTAGGTGTAGCTTCTTATATCATAGTGCAGTTATATTCCAATTCATTATTCCTTGAAAGAGCATATGTCACCCTATTTTCCTTACCCCCTCTAATGCTAGATGGTATAGTCAAATCCAAACATTTTTTTATATCCATTTCTGCTGTACTAATGTGGTCAACTTCTGCTCCAAGAAATATTTTAGAGCCTCGTGATCTGTCTTTATGATAAACTATTACCCTAACAAATAGGTTCTCCATTTTTGAATTGTCATAATGATAGCTAAGAGCTCTTTTTCATATGTTGATAATCCTATGTGTTTAACAGACAAGGACTTACTCAAAAAGGCTATAGGTCTTCCTTCCTACATAAGGACAGCACCTAATTGACAAGCATACATTTCAACAACAAATGTTTTAAAGAAGTTAGGCAATGCTAGGAATGGAGTAGTGGATAAGGCCATTTTCAGCTTGTTAAATGCTTTTTCAGCTTCCTTATTCCATTTAAAATCCCCCTTCTTCAGTAGATTAGTTAATGGTTTACTAATAATCTCATAGTGATGTACAAATCTCCTATAATAATCTTTAAGGCCTACAAAATCCCTTACGAATTTTAAGGACTTAGGTCTTGGCCATTGCTTCATCACTTCCACCTTCCTTTCATTTGCAGCAACTCCTTGCTCGCTGATAATATGTCCCAAGTACTACACCTGAGTTTGTGCAAATGTACACTTGGCCCTTTTTACATAAAACTTATTTAACCTCAACATCTCAAATACTTGTTGCAAGTGCTCTATATGACTTTCTAATGAAGGACTGTAGATCAATATGTCATCAAAAAATACTAACACAAACTGTCTCAAGTGGGGGGAAAACCCCTCATTCATTATACATTGAAAGGTGACAGAAACATTGGTCAAACCAAAGGGTGTGACTAAAAATTCGTAGTGGCCTTAATGGGTTTTAAATGTTGTCTTCTATGTATCTTCAATTTTAACCCTGATTCGGTGGTAGCCATTCCTCAAATCTAATTTGGTATAGAATTTACTTCCCTTCAGCTCATCCAGTAACTCTTCTATGATGGAAATGGGAAATTTGTTTTTTATAGTGATATTGTTCAAGGCTCTATAGTCAACACAGAACCTACATGTGTTATCTTTCTTTTTAACCAATGGGACTGGGGAGGCATAAGGAGAAGTGCTATGTTTTATTATCCCACTATCAAGCATCTCTTTTCACCATTTTTTCAATTGTAGTCTTTTGGATGTAGGGATATCGATAAGGATTGGAATTTAACAAGATTGCAACCAGGAATTATAGGTATATGGTGGTCTTATAGCCTTCTTGGGGGAAATCCTTATGGCTCCCTGAATATGTCATCATATACTTTTATTAATTACTCTATCATTATTAATGTCTTATCTGTTGATCCTAGACCATCCTCAATAGTTGTTAACTGTACTAGAAAATAAGCTTCTTCTTTAGGTAACTTGTCTGTTATTTGTACTTTAATAAATTTAATTTCATAAATTAGAATCAGTTGTTCAAATAAAATTGAGTTGATATAAAATTAGTATTTGAATATTATTAATAATAATTCCTCGTGGAATCAATACTTTACTTACTATTATATTACTTGATGGTCTCGTATACTTGCGTGAAATTGTCTATACATAAATTTGACAACAATCCTGTAGGGACTGGTACCAAACATCAGCCTCCCTTTCTAGGTAAAGAGCTACATAAAGTACTTTGGACATGGGATCTAGAATAGGGTTGAGCTGGAAAAAAAATTCACACTTTTTAAACCATCCTTTGGGATCCTTACCATCAAAATATAGGAAATCCATTTTGGGCATAGGAAATGGTAATAAAGGAGCCATAGAGGATCTGGAATGGTTTCTTTTTGTAACAGATTGTTAGGGGTATGATCCATGGGATTGAGGGTTATAGCCATGAGAGTTGGGTAATGTAGTGGAGGGTTGTGTCAGCCTATGGAAGGTATAGGGAAGTCCTGAAGAAAAATGATGGGTACTAGGGCTGGAATGGTATTGGTTGGTATATGGAATTATGCAGTTCATCTGGCCATAACTAGTAGCAGGAATGGGAATTTTCTGGATTGTTTGATTGCAAGTATTACTGTAGCTAAGTGGGTTTTGTGGACTGAAACACACATGTGAGAAGGAAGATAAAGGAGGAATCTAAATATTAGTTCCTACAGTACTAATTGGGTCTGTGTAAGGAGGCCAGATTCCAATTGATGTAGTTTAGGATGGAATTCGACTGGTAGTTGGACTAGCAAGGGCCATAATCATGGGTCTAACCACTAATTCAAGAAAGAAATTCATGAGAGAATGATGTGTATGTGTAGCAGGGTAAGTGGTGTGTTGGTTCTAATAGATTGAATTTGGCTTAGAGTTTTGGTTCACAGCTGGTGCAACTATGTTGGTAATAGAGTATACATTTATGGAGATCCCAAATTGCAACTGTGGAAGGGAGTTTGGTCGAGGAGATGATGGTTGTGTTGGATCTACATATAGGGTGGATGTCATAGGAGTTGTAGTAGGTATAGATACCTCAGTAGCAGCAGTTTTTCCCTTTTCTGATCAATGGAAGGCATCAAACGCTTCTAGGATCCTTTAAGCTATCTCATCACAGGTGGTTTGCAGTTTCTGATTGAGTTAAGATATATATGCTCCCATGGTCCCCATATGCTCTGATGACTGCTCAAAATTCTTCGCCATAAGTTCATACTTCTGATCCATCCTACCTTCAAAAGTTTTGAGGTCCCTTTCATGTTTCTGTAAACTCAATTTTGCAGTGGTGTCTGCCATTAATGGCCTAGGATTGCTCTGATACCAATTTATCATAAAATTGACAATAAAAAATAGCACATCAAAGAAAATAACAAAATAAAGAAACAAAAATTTCTTATATCTTTTTTCATACTCTTTACACCACTCTCACTGCCTTCTAACAAAATCTAACAATTTTCCTAACAGCCATTACCACTAAAATCATTACACATCTCCCTAACTAAATATAATCAAATAGATCAATTTGTGAAATGTGGTCGTCTAAGCTATCAAAACTCATTAACCAAAACATTAATTGAAACGTTGTTGCTTGGAAACTCTTATTTAATATCATTAAAACACTGCGTTTAATAATACTCTTATCATCCTTTTTTAACGGATCTTTATGTTATGCCCTGCTCCCCCTTCTTGACACTTGTTGAGTAAAACCCATAAAGAAAGCATTATACAAATGACATATATGTATCTATGTATAGAAGGAGAGAACAGTGTACATAAATGTAAAAGTTACTGGCTACTGAAACAAAAGGGAAATAAGGAATGCAAGAAAAGGAGAGAATAAGAAGATAACAAGGTGTCATCTTCCACTATCTTTGTTCTGCCCAATCTCCTTCAAATTGCTTAGTGATTGAGTGGTGATGTTGCCGTTGCGGGTTTGGATAAAGGTGGCGGTGGCCCGGAATATGGTGGTGGTTATAAGCGATGGTGATAAAGATGATAAAAGAGGGGTTTGATTTGGGCTTGGGATTTTGGGCTACCCATTGGGGATTGGGATTTGGGTTTAAAGTTGGTACTTAGGAGGAGTGAAGAACAAAAACGTTTAAAAAAAATTGTGTTTAGTTTGTTTCAAAAAACATAATAATGTTTAAAGGAAAATTTTATTTTCACTTAACTACATTTATGTATCAACTGTAGACTTTCGAAACAAAAGTAACGATATAAGAAAACAAAAAATATATATAATTTAGATATTGTTTTACTTACAAAAAAAATTATAACTAATTTATAAAACGATGTGTCAAAATTTAATTCGTAGATGATTTATCATATATAAATGGATCCAATAGTCATAATCAACTACAACCATACACAATATTTTATATCTTTTTCTTATAAATAATTTTTAGTAACTATAGTATTATTAGTAAAGTTCAATTGAATATCTTAAATTTATGTTTATTAATAATGTACTTATGATGGAATCTCTCTTCTTTATATTTATGAATATTTTATATAAATAATTATTTTATATAACCACTAATAACATACTGCGGCATTCCGAAGCTCAGAGCCTTAGTATACAAGACAAATTTTATGATGGCATTCTGTTGGGATATTTCACATAAATCTCATATTGGATAAATTCAATAGTGTAGGTGAGTTACTAAGTATGGTTGAGCCTAAACCTAATAGATTAATCATTTATATGAGAAGGTGATTCAACATATTTATTAGGTCAATCTACACAAGTGTGTGTTGCATTGATAATGAATTGATGTGAGATTGATCATACAATTTTGATACAAATTCAACATCAAAGTAGAAAATATTATAAATTTCTTCCGTACTAAAAGCTACAGAGCTCATGGAAACATTATTGTAATACTACTACTTTCTGCAACTCATTGGTGCAAAACAGACTTTATGATGGTATTAGCATTCAACACCAAAGCAGGAATACCCAGTCAATTCTATTTTTTCATAGTTCAAACTGAAAAATAATTTACTTGTTAGTTTGGTTGGTGTCCAAGACAATTAAATGTGATTATAATCTAACTAGAAGAATAAATTATTTTCAATTCATAATGGGAATGGATTAGGAAGAGTACTATAAATACAATTATAAGAGAGTCTTATTATTATAAGAGACAAGCTCGATAGCAAAAAAGCAACCAAAAGAATAAATTGAGATGATTATAGTTTGGTGATCGTGGGTATTTGTCCCCGTCTCTATTCAATTGAAACTTAAAAGACTTTATTATTTTTGGTGATTTGGGTGGTAAAGTTAATTAGACTTGTCAATCTATTTAAAGGTAAATTTTTACTCTCTCAATTTTATTATGTAAACTCAACTTTTAAGGTGTAAAAATTGAGAGGATTATTGTAAACTCGTTATTAATGATATAGTGGAGAGTCGGAGTTCGACCTATGATTTTTTTTAAGGGTTTTACACGTTAAATATTATGTCTTACTTATAAATGCTTATTTGTTATTTTCGTTCTCATTATTGGGTTTGTTGATTTTCTATTAATTGCACAAAGACGAAAAAGTAATTCCTAGAATTAAGATTATTTTAGGTTTAATTTTTTCAACAATGGTATCAAGAGCTTGGTAGTTTTTTGTGATTTTCGTGTGCAAATTAAATGGAGAACTACATAGTAGGTTGTATGATTAAACTCAATGCATCAAATTATGCAATTTGGAAGCCAAAGAATAGAGGATTTGCTTTGCTACAAGGATTTTGTACGAGCCACTTGAGAATGAAAGAGTCAAGCCCCCCAAAAAAAGTGAGGCGCTGTGAAACAAGATGAACAGAAAGACTATCGGTCTAATTAGATTATGGATTGATCAAAGTATGGCTCTATTGATTTGCAGAAACAATAACATACATACAATCATATTGTATAACGCAGCAAAAATAAGGAACAAATCATATTTAAAAAATTTCTTCAATCCAATCCCATGTTCAACCTTATGTGATAATTATTAATCGATGAATGATCAAAGATTATACCTTTTGAAGATTATTCGAAACCACGAATTGATCTATAAACATCAATCCTTTGTTTCTTCACACTCCTTCAGATCTACGAATCAACATCAGGTATTCAATGTGTGTAGCACTCTAAAGATGATCCACCAAAAGATTTTTGATTGAAGAAGTAAATTTAGGTTTCTCTAAACCTTATGTGACTAGCCCTAATTCTCTCTCTCTTTCTCTCTCTCTCTCTCTCTCTCTCTAACTCCTTAGATTGTAGAGAATTGCAAGAATTTTGAATACTTCAACTTGTGTAACCCTCATCTATAATAAGACCCTTTTTATTTATAGACTTGCTTATCTCTCCTAAACTCTTTAGGATTAATAATAATAATAATAATAATAATAATAATAATAATAATAATAATAATAATAATAATAATAATAATAATAATAATAATCTTCTTATTAATTTATAATTAGTATTTCTAAAATACTTAGTTACAAATATTAAGTTATTTAATTTATTACACCATAATATAAATTAAATATACTTAATTTTTTTTATTAACCCAATTACTTCTAAAATAAATATTTCTTTTTTATAGTGTGATCATTTAGCTTCAATATTATGACGGTAGAAGAATAAATAAATTAGAATCATTTTAATATGATTTATTATGAATTAAACTCCTTTAATTTAAAATAAATAAATTTATTCTACATCATGAGTGACGCCTCTCATCATATTATGACTATTCGGATAATATGAAATCAACGTTTAATCATAAAGAACTTATTCAGTAAATAGTTACCGTACAATTTAATCCTTCTACTATACAATGCCCCAATCAAATGTAAAATATGAATTTTTTGTCAAGTTTTATTTATTTGATTATATGCATTTCAATTCTCAAATACACAACTCTAGTAAATTCGAAACTCCTTTCTAATTTTCATTTAACTTTGGTCAAGGATTTCTGAGTTATCACTTGTCGAATTGTATAGGACATTCTCTCTCTTTATTAGAAGTGGTAGATCCTTTGTTAATCATTCACCTACCTTCATGTTCATTTTCTTATACTCGAACATACCCTTTTATATACCCATAAAATCTTAAGGAATATGACAAAGTATAACTCAAAATACACAAGGTACTATGAAGATCTCAAGTCCAATGATCAATTGTACTACTATCACTAGTAAATAGTTACCGCACAATTCAATACTTCTACCTTACAATGTCTCAATCAAATATAAGACATGAAATTTCTGTTAAGTCTTACTTATTTGATCATATTCATTTAAATTCTTAAATTCACAACTTTAGTTAATGTAAATTAGAAACTCAATTTTATTTTCATTCCACTTTTGCCAATGATTTTTAAGTTGTCATTTCTTGAATCGCATAGGACATTCTCTCTTAATACTAGAAGTGGTAGATCCTTTGTTAGTCATTCACTTACCTACATGTACATTTTATTATACGCGAACATACCTTTTGATACACCCAAAGAGTCTTGAGGAATATGACAAAGTATAACTCAGAATACATAAGGTACTATGATGATCTCAAGTCCAATGATCACTTGTACTACTATCAGTATAGGAACTCCTATTGACAGACATGTAAAACTCCATTAGGTGTTCCTTTAAGTGAGTCACGTTCAGTGAATTTATTCTCCAATAAACAGCTACATATTTGCTTTAGTGTCTCCACACAAATAATTATGAGATCAATCATCCTCTTTAAAAGCGTAAGCATAGTATGTACTAATCTATCCGAATCTACTAACCCCACATTAGTGATTCTATAATTATGAACATTGTAGTTTTGAGTTATCTTGAATTTAAATCTCATTATCACGATCATCATTATAATTCTAAAAGTATTACTCCAAAACTATGAGTTTATCACATTAATTAATTCTACCGATTAAACATGGATAAATAAATAACTTTAAATAAATTAAACTCTTTTATTAATAAATGAATAAGATTATAAAGTAAATATTATCACATCAAATATGATTGGTTTGAAGGCATACTACTTTCATTTTCATTATATTGCCATAGAAACTAAAGCATATACTCTCTGGTAGAAATTGGAGTCCATCTATGAAAGGAAAACGATGCAAAACAAAGCTTTCTTCATCAAAAAACTTGTGAATCCTAAGTTCAAGGATGGAAAACTCTGTTGCAGGATACTTGAGTGATTTTCAAAGCTTGATAAATTAGTTAAATACAATGAAGATAGTCATTAATAATGAGTTGCAATCTTTGTTATTGTTAAGCTCTTTGTCTAATAGTTGGGAGACACTGGTTGTATCGCTGAGTAACTCTGCTCCTAACGGTACACTGACAATAGATACAGTCAAAGATAGTTTGTTCAATGAAGAACATGTTGGTTTGCACAAATATGGCATACATATAATCAAATTATATAAGCGCAACGGAAGCAAGAAAATCAGATTTTAAAATTTTGTACAAACCAATAACCCGGATCTTTCTTATGCGACTATTATTAATTGAGGAAGGATAAAAGAATTTATACATTTGTAGAACCAAGCTTCCACGAGTACAAGTTCATCTCCCTTTAATCCTTCACGTTCTTCTTCAAATTCACCGATTAGATTCCACGGATCAATGTTAGCTCCCCAAGTGTTGAGCCTCTAGAGGTGATCCACCAAGATATATATGAATTACAGAAGTGAATTTTTGGTTTCTCCAAACCATAGGTGGCTAGCCATAATTCTCTCTCTCTCTAACTCTTAGATCTAGAGAATTATGGAGTACTCTCCATCTCTTATGAAAGAGTGTGTAACCTTGATCTATTATAAGACTCCTCTTATTTATAAATCTAGTCAACCCTCCTAAACTATTTAGGATTAGAGTTTTAATTTAACTCCTAATTTAATTAGGAACTAAATTAATTAATTACAATTCCTAAACCATTTAGGAACTTAATTATTTAATAATGAGAGTACTTCTTATTAATTAATTACTAAACCATTTAGTAACTTAATTAATTATTATAATTACAATTCCTAAACTATTTAGGAACTTAATTATATTAATAATAATAATAATAATACTTATTAATTAATTCCTAAACCATTTAGGAACTAAATAATAATACTAGTAATAATAATAATAATAAGACTCCTCTTATTAATTTATAATTAGTATTTCTAAAATACTAAACTATAAATATTAAGCTATTTAATTTATTCTATCACTATAGTATAAATTAAATATACTTAATTTATTATTACGATTATGCCATCCACTTCTAAAATAAATATTACTCTTTTGCGATGTGACCCTTTAGGTTCTCCATACTAAACCGGTTGTATAATAAATAAATTAGAACAATTCTAATTCATTTATTACGAATTAACTCTTTAATTCAGAATAAATAATTATTCCACAATAAGGGTAAGCCCCCTTAGCGATTAGTCGACTTTCCAGATAATATAGATTTCAACATTTAATCGTAAAAGAACCTTTCAGCAAATAGTTACCGTACAATTCAATCCTTCTACCATTCAATGTCCCAATCAAACATAAGACACGGAATTTTTGTCAAGTCTTATTTATTTGATTACATGTATTTCAATTCACAAATACACAACTCTAGTTAATGTAAATTAGAAACTCCTTTCTAATTTCATCCAACCCTGGTCAGGGATTTCTGAGTTGTCACTTATTGAATCGCATAGGACATTCTCTCCCTTTACTGAAAGTGGTAGATCATTTCTTGATCATTCATCTATCTCCATGTGTACCTTATTATACCCAATCATATCCTTTGATATACCAATAGGTCTTAAGAAATATGTCAAAGTATAACTTAGTACACACAAGATACTAAGATGATCTCAAATCTAAGGATCACTTGTACGACTATCACATAAAGAACTCCTATTGACAGACAAGTAAAACTCCATTAGGTGTTCCTTGAGCGAGTCACGTTCAGTGAACTTATTCTCTAATAAGCACCTACATACTTGCTTTAGTGTCTCTACACAAATGATTATGAGATCAATCATCCTCTTCATAAGAGCAAGTATAGTATGTACCAATCTATCCGGATCTACTAATCCCCTTTTTAGTGATCCAACGATTAGGAACAATTTTAGTTTTGAGCTATCTTGAATTTAGATCTCATTAGTATGATCCTCATCATGGTTCTAAAAGCATTGCTCAAAAACTATGGGTTTATCCATTTGATTAATTCAAGTAATTAATCATGAATAAAGAAATGCATTGATACTTTTATTAATAAATGAACAAGATTACAAACTATATGCTTATCATATCAAATGTGATTGGCTTGAGGGCATACTACTTTCAGAACAGAGTCGTAAGGATACTGTAGTGATTGGTGCTGAGTCACAAGTTTTTGTCACACTGAGTAAGGGCAAAAAAAAGGGAAAACTCTTTTGAAGATGACAAATCCATGGGAAGGTCCAAAGATAGAAAAGAGGTAATTTATTTTCACTGCCAGAATGGGTCACATAAGGTAAGAGACCAGTTTTTTTAAGAGGGAGAAGTCAACGAAAAAGTACTGTGTGACGCCTCCAAATCGGGCCTACACCACCCAATTTGAGTCGTCAAAAGATTACAACAAAATTATCATAATACAGTACAATAATACATTACCCAGTAATACACAACTAAGTCTTCACTATTATTACCACACTACTTTATAATATGGTAAATACTACTATAACAACTATCTTGAACCATCACTCCACTCTCCTTTTTCTCCCCGCTAGTCCCAGCTACACTCTCATTTCTTGAATAATTGAACAAAAATGAAATGGTGAGCTCAAATAGCCCAGTAAAGAATATCATGACTAAGATAATTACGTATAAATTATCATTAGCCTTCAACATTTAAGTTCTTGATAGAATAATGTAAACATTAAGTTTTAAATCAACAACTGCAGTTAAGTTCTTGAACAAAATTTAGATCAACAACTATAGCAGAATAACAACAATTAAGAGAATCATGAAGATCATGATGTCTACTAGCTTCTCTTTTTCAAAAAAATCATCATCAACCTTTACCATCTGAAACACCGTTGGTCATGATCATGCTAAACAACAGTTCTTTTTTGCCTTAGGCCAAAAAGAATATTCACCACGTGTCCTAAAAGACACATCACCATTATATCGCATTTATCCCATCATCTGTGTCTCAGGCCACAGATATTCACAATAACTTAATTCTTGATGATTAGTACAAATAACAGTAATATAAATGATGAACAGAAAAAAGAGAATAATATGATAAACAATATATATCAAAAGTTTATAATTTTTACTTTGTTCTGAGTTAAATAATGTCCAAATTATCAACATGATGTAGAGAAAAAGGTGTTCAAGTCCAAGAATAAGGTCCAAGATTTACAGGGAAGAAGTTCAACAGTAAGGTTTATGGTACAAAGAATATTTAACAGTCCACAATGTTCATAGTTC
Source organism: Hedera helix (assembly GCA_947179155.2). Lineage (NCBI taxonomy): Eukaryota > Viridiplantae > Streptophyta > Magnoliopsida > Apiales > Araliaceae > Hedera > Hedera helix. The sequence continues at coordinate 753,132 of OX359286.1, forward strand.
AAGTAAATGTTCATAGGTCAAAAATTCAAGGTCTAATAGTTCACTATTCAAATATAATTATGAAAATTTAATAGAAATGTTCATGTCAAAAGATATTAGATGAAGCGCAAACTATTAATCATTTTAAAAATTTTACCGAACAATACTTACCATAATAAGTTTAACAGGATGAAAAAAAATGATATCTCTCAACTTAACACGCGACTAGATACTATTTCTATGGTGTTAATCAACCTATATATATATATATATATATATATATATATATATATATATATATATATATCAGTTAATTAGTAACTGCGACATATAGATTTCATGGTTTATACAAACTCATATGAAATAATTAAAAGTGATTTGATAGTATAAATTTGTGTAGTAGAGTAGAATATACGTCAAAATATTTTTTAAGAAGTAAAAAATATTTCAAAATAATATCTTTCAAAGAAAGTTTTCAAAATAAATCTTCTTATAAAATAGTCTTCTAAAGAAAGAGTTGTAAACATGTGATGTGTGTGAATGCTTATATAACTTTTATAGAGAAAAAAACTTACTTGAATAATACTCGACTTTTACAAATCTTCACCAACACTTAAAATAGCCTTCGCTTGCTCAGAAAAATTTTATACTAAGAATATTTAGAAAGTGAAAATAATGATAAGAAGGATATGAAAATTCATTATACTAATCCCCTATTTATAGCTAAAACTTAACCTACTATTTCAAAAATACATTTCACATTTTTTAATCTGCACCATTCATTATTTTTTTACACTTCAATTTTCATCATCCATTAATTAATCACATGATTTACACCATAATCACATAATTCACACATTAATCTAACTTAATCTACACCATCCACTAGCAAATGACATCATTCACATATTTTACTAACGTAATCTACATCATCCACTAGCAAATCACATGATTCATACCTTAAACTAACCATTCATCATACGTTTCACATTTTTAAGCTTCAAACTACACATTTAAAGATTATATTATCCATCTTTTATATTATTATATTATTGACTTAATATCACAATTATTTAAATATTCAGTGTTATTCAAATAATGAGTATGTCTAACTATTTAATACCCATGACTACTACTCTGACAATTATTGGTCTAACGATACAAGATGTTGTCCATTGTGACGATTATTGACTCAACAATGTAGAATAATGTGCAATGGAAATATTTAATTCAATAATATAAAATACTGTGTAATGACAATTATTAATGAAATATTGTGCAGTGGTCACTTTATCAGTTCAATACTATAAAATACTGTGTACTGTAAAATACCATATGATAGTGTAAAATACCATATGCTAAAATATCATGAGATACCGTATGCTACTATTCTTTTATCACTCGGTATTTAAATATTTAAATGTGATAGTACCGTTAACCCTTTTTATTTAAAAAGATTAATGATATTGTTTTCTATATCCGATAATATTTCATTGTAGGGTCCATCCATAACTGATTTTTTCGGCACCGTCGTACAAATCGAATATTTTTCGACAAAATGAATATTCCCCGACAATCTATAATTTGCACAAAGTATCATTAACTTTAATTTTTATCAAATTAGCACCTTACTGGTTCAGAATAATATATGAAAAAAAATTAAATTTTATTCAATAAAAGTTGGGGTCTTACATATGAAAACAAGGATTTGATTATGTATCTATTCGACATTGATGTTGCCATTATTTGTGATGGTAAACCCAAGTATACGTCATTTTCATGATTGGGTGATTAATTATTGTGCTTCGTTCTATGCTACTTTGCATGGTGAGATCTTCACATCCTACACTAGTGGTGATTTTGACTATGTACAGATGAGAAATAGAAGTGAATCAAAGGTTATTAGCATTGGAGATATTTGGTTAGAGACTAATAGTGGTTGTAGGTTAATGTTTAGAGATGTCAAACATATTCCAAATATTTGTTTGAATTTGATCTCTATCGGTAAGCTTGATGAAAATGGTTATAATTGTCTATTTGGTGAAAGTCAATGGAAGCTTACTAAAGGGTCTCTAATGGCGATTCTAGGTAAGAAGGTAGACATTCTTTATACGATGGGGACCTATGTGAAAAGTGTTGAAGATGGGGGAGTTAAGAACAAAAAGATGTGGTACAAAGCCGTGTAAGATTGGAGAAAAGCCTTGTATGAGAACTAAGAGAGGAAAACTTTTCGCTTTAAATGGGTACTGTTAACGCCAAATTTTGGACCTGACAAAGTCACCAAAAGAACAAGCCAAAAAATGCGCCAATACATGTTGAAAATATAAATTATAATGTAAAGAAAGAACCAATAAATATAAGAACACAAGATTTAACGTGGAAACCCAAAACGGGAGAAAACCACGGGAGACACGCCAGAAATCCACTAGAACGGTATTGAAGGTGTTACAATACAATGATTTGTAACGAGACAACAATATTTCTTCATACACGCGGTGTATATGTCTACCCTCCGATATACACCGACGTGTATAAATGGTGCTTGTTGTACCCGCTGTACGATACTATAACTATGTATACTGGTGTGTGCCGGAATATGATCCCCATGGAGTATTCCGGTCTACTGCTCGGTGTGAAAAATGGAGAAGATGATCCATTCTCTCTCCTTGTGTTGCCTTTTAGAAGTTCTGATGATAGCCCCCTTCTCCCCCCGTGGTATGTCTGCTTTTTTCGTAGATAACCATCCCCCTTTTAACTTTCCTGGTTCCCAATATATCTGCCTCTGAAGTGACCGCCTCCCTCCATCTAATATCTAACTATTACAAATATCTAAAGAGTGAGTCACCACCCACCCCTCCACGTCTGCACTGCTGACTATATATATGACCATATCATACATATACCAAGCCTAACTTTATCAGATACTTATAGGATGACACGTGGCCCAAATATTTACACCCCAACATTGCCCCCCACTCTCCTGTTATAAGAAAATTTATAATAAGAGAGTAATGCAAAAAGTTCATTTGAAACACCAAATATAACTGTTGTGCCGCCGAGTTGCACCCAATTTGTCGATCTTGAAACTGTCGAGATGGAGTTACCGAGTAGCTGAGCTTGAACATTGGGCTGCAGAGCTTGAACATTGAGTTGCCGAGCTCCCCCAACCGAGCACCAATCCGGACATCCGAGTCGTACCCAAACCATCTACCACATCAGGCTGATATCAAATTGCCAAACAAACCGCCGAAAAAACTCCGAAGTGAACTTGCCTAACCAATCCAAAACTGTGAAATTGTCCCAAAACTGTTAAACAGACCCAAACTGCCGAACTTATACGTCCGAACTGAACTCTTCGTTGATGGTACTGAACCCATCATACACACCGTTGAGTTGAACCCCGCCACCAATGAAGAACCCACCAAATTGCCAAACTAAAACAACCGAATTGACCCAACCCAAACTGGTCGAACCAAGCCGAAGCCGACCAAAACTGGCCGAACCATAAAATTGCCGAGGCCGAAACTAGCTAACGCTAAAACTACCAAAGCAGAGGCCAATGTCAAACTGCCGAGGCTAAACTGAATTCGATCTATCCCAAACTGGCTGATCGAAACTGGAGTTGGTCGATCCCAAACTAACCGATCAAAACTGAAATTGGTCGATCCCAAACTGACCGACGCGAATCGAAGCCGAGCGAACTCAAACTGATCGGGGCGAATCGAAGACGATCGAAACCAAACTGGTTGAACTATACCGTTCGAACCCAAACTGATCGAGGTGAAACGAAGTCGGCCGAACTCAAACTGATCGTTGATGCCTCATACAACCTTGAGACAGGTGTGATCCCCTTATATCGTCTTGACCGTCCCGGTCATGCCTCATGTGACCCTGAGCTGGGTGAGTTCCCCTTATATCGTCCCGACCGTCCCGGTCACGGATCATGTGACCCTGAGCTGGGTGTGTTCCCCTTATACCGACCCGACCGTCCCAGTCACGGCTCATGTGACCCTGAGCTGGGTGTGTTCCCCTTATACCGTCCCGACCGTCCCGGTCATACAGAAAATTAAGAATAATTGCCATTACTTCCCCCCAGCCAAATCGAAATATGGAGACCTACTAAATTTCCAAAGCAACACTCACATGCCCCAAGGGAAACAAGGGAGGTTGACCCGACCTTATAATGTCATAATATAATGTGAAACATATAAGTAGTTTTGAAAGAGATGACAGCTTATATCATTACGTCAGTTACCCATCCTTGTACCATATGTATGTATGAATTAATGAATGTATGTATGAATGAAGGTATGTATAAATAAATGTATGTTGTCCGACCTGATTTTATTATGCCGATTTGAGGACTGAGTTTCCTTATATCACCGATATAGCGCTACCGACCCCTAGGGGGGGCTAGTGTCCGGCCTTATATCTTCAAGAGAGACTACCTTATATCTTTAAGAGAGAGAAACCACCTTATCTCTTCAAGTTTCGCCATACTCTGATCAAAGCTCCGATAGTAAGTTCCGATAATAACGTCGTCATCCCGCCAATTGAAATGATCGAATGTTCTGCTGAGCTTTGATTGCTTAGATTGTGACTATGCTCCATATGATAATGAACCTTCATTTTCTAATTTGTCTGCCACCACCTTACTGCTTGTACCACTACTGCACCACTAGTTTTGCCATGAGTTTGCTCCTTATCTCTCCACTTAGTCCGACTCGATATTTACATACGAGTCATCACCTCAAATTTTTACCCCACAACATATATATATAACCCCCCACTCTCCTTTTATAAGAAACTTTATAATATGAGAGTAATACAAAAGGTCTATTATAAACTTCAACCGCCACGCTATCAATACCGAACTGTTAACCACAAACCACTGCTATGAATTTACTTGTTTATACATATACTCCCCTACCAACTTTCTCTCTCTCCTAAGCATCCTCACTATTAACTCTGCAGCGCCGACGCCAAACAACCGAAGCCAGAAGTGAGGAACTCGACCACGAGGTTGCCTCCGAGCCCAGGCTGAAGGGTTGTTACTGTCCTCACCAACCTCGACCACCAACTGCCGAGGACCCAAACTTCAGCATGTTAAGAAGCTGCCGCCAAGGCCGAGCCCCACCTTCGGACCTGAGCCACCGACCCACTACTATCAATTTGTTTCTTCCTTACACACCTTTCATTAATTTCTTTATATATGTATTTTTTCCATCAACTTCTTTCTCTCTTCTCCTCTTTTGTTCTACCAAAATCAGCATCCTGCACCAGTTCGCGGGTTCGGGTCCAATTAGAACAGAAAACGTCATTTCTGATTTTCGCAACCAAATAGGCCTGAACTCCATCTTCGTCATAGCTGATGCAGAGTCAACAACTCCGGCTGAATATATAGAGAGATACACAAATACTCCCTTATTTCCATGGTTCCATTGCATTATTGAGTAAATCAGATTTGGGTAGAACAAATCTTGAGCACAAGCTAATCGCGCTCTCATAAACTCAAACTCAGTGTATGTTTTCTTCAATTTTCCTCCTTTTACTTTTTGATTTCTCTCTCCTCCTCCTTCCTCCTTCACCACCCACACGCCACCCACAACCCGCCATGCACAACCACTAACCACCGAGCCACAGAGCTCCCTTCGAGCCACCAACAAGCTCCACCCAGTCGACCACCGAGCACCGACCTAACCCAACCACCGTGCTGCCACCTAGCCACGCCTAGGACACCAACGACTAAGGACCGAGCACTCCAGCCCACCAAATCATCCCCAGCCTTGCAAGCCGATCGCGGAGCCACAACTGGCGATCCCAACATTGCCGACCCGATCCCAAAGTCTCACATCGGCCGACCCCTAAGCCCAAACTGCCAGACTGCACCATCAAGTTGCCAAACTGCGCTACCCAACTGCTGACCAACAAGCCTCACCCAAACCGAGCCACACCTAAACCACTGACCCAACCCAGCCGTCGATGCCGAAAACCCCTCAGTCCATCGAGCCTAAGCTGTCGAGCCCACTTACTACTGGGCTGCCACCGAAGTTGCCGAACTGCGTTACCCAACTGCCGACCAACAAGCCTCACCCAAACTGAGCCACACCTAAACCACTGACCCAACCCAGCCATCGATGCCGAAAACCCCTCAGTCCATCGAGCCTAAGCTGTCGAGCCCACTTACTGCTGGGCTGCCACCGAAGTTGCCGAATTGCACCATGCTACCGATGGATTGCCACAGAGCTGCCATTGCCAGACTGCTCTTCCGCCGAGCCCCCTCAGAGCCACCATTGAGCCCAAGCAATAACCTCCTAGCTCCGAGCACCTACCACTAAGCTCCAGGCATCGCCGAGGCCGAGCTTCTCCTCCGAGCACCAGAATACGGACCCAAGCACCAACCGAACACCCAATTGAAGAGCCATCTACTGCCGATTACTCTAACCAAGCAACTCGGAAGCTTGGGTGATGTTCGGCAGGGCTGTCGAGGTGTCGAGGTAGAGCTACCGAGGTGGAGCTACCGAGCTCTATATCAACCACCGAGTACGGGTTCCCTCTAAGCCAACAACCCGAGGCTGTCGAGCCACGGAGAACCCACGAATTGCAGTTGTTCCCCCGTTGAGCCATCTCCCTGCCAAACGACCCCGTGAAAACTGTCGAAGATGATGGGGTTGCCATGTCAGGATCCCCTAGAACGAGCCCAGGCTGCCAGTATAAAGTCATGAAACTGCCGAACCGCTGAGCCTCCGAGCCACTGTCAGGCCTCAAACATCAACCCATACCCCAAGCTGCCGAGGACCAACCGACCAACTGCTGCCGAGCTACCCAAGAACATCAACCCATACCCCAGTCGCTCAATCGCCAAGCTCCCGTCGAGCCTTCACCGAGCTGCCGACCCCAACCACTGATTGCTGAACGAGTGAACCACTGCCGAGTCAACCTCGGAACACCGAACCCACACCACCGATCGGACAAGCCGCCGAGCCAATCGTTGCTGAGCTGTCAACTACAGGGTCGACCCAAGAACTGCCAAGCCACTCCTTCACCAATTAACACATCCGTCGAAGAGAGAGAAAAATAGACAAAAAGTCTAAATTAATACTTATGTTAAATAAGTATACATGTAATAAACAAATAAATATTATAATTATATTATTGTAATTTATAAATAAAAACAACTTAGTTTCAGATGTAATATTCTCCTTCAGTCGGATAACTGAACCGCCATAAAAATTATTTCAGAAATAATTTGGTGATTTGAAATTATTGTGGCCGTCGGCCCCTCCTTCTAGCGCCAATATTAACGCCAAATTTTGGACCTGACAAAGTCACCAAAAGAACAAGCCAAAAAATGCGTCAATACATGCTGGAAATATAAATTATAATGTAAAGAAAGAACCAATAAATATAAGAACACAAGATTTAACGTGGAAACCCAAAACGGGAGAAAACCACGGGAGACACGCCAAAAATCCACTAGAACGGTATTGAAGGTGTTATAATACAACGATTTGTAACGAGACAACAATATTTCTTCATAAACGCGGTGTATATGTCTACCCTCCGATATACACCGACGTGTATAAATGGTGCTTGTTGTACCCGCTGTACGATATTATAACTATGTATACTGGTGTGTGCCGGAATATGATCCCCATGGAGTATTCCAGTCTACTGCTCGGTGTGAAAAATGGAGAAGATGATCCATTCTCTCTCCTTGTGTTGCCTCTTAGAAGTTCTGATGATAGCCCCCTTCTCCCCCCGTGGTATGTCTGCTTTTTCCGTAGATAACCATCCCCCCTTTGACTTTCCTGGTTCCCAATATATCTTCCTATGAAGTGACCGCCTCCCTCCATCTAATATCTAACTATTACAAATATCTAAAGGGTGAGTCACAACCCACCCCTCCACGTCTGCACTGCTGACTATATGTATGACCGTATCATACATATACCAAGCCTAACTTTATCAGATACTTAAAGGATGACACGTGGCCCAAAATATAATTATTATAAGATTAAATTCTTATTTAACAAGGTAAAAGTATAGCAAGATGCTATAATACAATACGTAAGATTATTACGTCAATTATGATTCCGAGGACGGAATCCTGTTAAGGGGGGAAGAATGTGAGGATCCGAATTTTCAGGATTTTCTTAATAATATTAAATGAAAATTTAATTGATAAAATTATCAAGGTTATTTAAATAATTATTATTTTATGTGATTTAAGGTATGTGATGAGATTTAATTAGTAAATTAAATCTGTACAGAGATCATGACGAATTGTGTTAATTTAAAATAATTGAAAAGTAAATAAATTGTTTAAAAACAATTTATAAAGAATAAAAGAAATTTCTTGTAAAGGCACAATAAAAATATTATGGAAATACGAAAATTATTATTTAAATAATGTTAAATGGTAATGTGAGATAGGTGAATTAGATGTGTATATATATACATTTGCATATATATAAGTGTGCATGTTTAATTGATATATTTAATTTATAAGTATAAATGTTATTAATTATGGAAAGTAATGGATTAATAATTAAATTAATCCAATTTTAAATGAAAAACGAATGGGGAAGTTAATAAAATTGTAATTATTGATTTTAGATTTAATTAAGAATTATGGAGAAAGTTTAGAAATTAATTGAGAAGAAATGTAATTATATAAATTATATAATAATAAATTATATAATTTATATAAGGAAATTAAAGTGAGGTATGAAGAAATTATAATTTTATAAATTATATAAGAATAATTATATAATTTATATAAGAGGAGTAAATTAATTAAGGATGGAAGAAAATTTTATAAGTTGTATTTTGTGTAAAATAGAAATTAATTAAAAAGGAATAATGTAATTATATAAATTATATAATATTAAATTATATAATTTATATAAGGAAAGTTAATGTGAATATTAAAGAAATTGAATAATAAATAAGAAAAATGAATGTTTTAAGTTATTAAAAATTATATTTATGTATAAGGGAATTATTATGACTTTTATGAAATATAATATTTTAGAAATGTGAACATGTTAATGTAACATGTTGTCCAAGTAACGAAGTGAAAAATTACGAAAAATAATTTTTTATAAGTCGTATGATTTATTTTATGAATTTCGGAGGTATAAATTGCCTCAAATGATTATATGCATGTCGTTATGCGTGTATAAAATTTATCAAGTAAAGTACCCAAAAGTGGTATAATATTATTTATAAATCAAATAATGATTTTTAGTGAATTAAAATAAATATTTTATATACATTATATAAAATATTTATTACACGATATAATTACGTAATGTATTAAAATAATTAAGTTTTGCGTGAAAGTTATTTGGAAACATCCAAGTTGGTTATGTGAGAGAGATGGGCGGTGGAACTTACATGTTTTAAAATTTGGTTAAGTGTTGGTGGGTTATAAAAGAAAAAGAAAGAAATAGAAAGTAACTAAAAAAAAAAGAAATAAAGCAAAGCAAACATGCAAAACATTTCTCTCCTTCTCCAACCGAACACCACCATCCTAGCCACCACTGACCACCATGGCTACAAGAGGGAAAAGAAGATATTGGAGCCATCATGAGGATGAATTCTAAGCTTCAAGGAAAGGATTTTAGAAGGTATAAATTAATTTATTTGATTTATCTTATATTTATTGGTGATAAAATAAATTGTGTAGAAAATTAATAAATAATTATAATAATTATTTTAAATAATTATGGGATGTATATGTTTGAATTATATAATTTGTGGGGTATTTATGTTGTAAAAATAAGGAACAAAAATGGATAATTGTTGTGCAAGTTGGTTACTGTTCGCGGAAAATGGAAGAAGAAGAAGAGAACAGCTCGCGCATTGCGCGGGCCTTTGTGCGGACGCTGGATCAAAAACGGCGTCGTTTTGGGGGAAAACGAGGAGTCGCGCCATGCGCGCTGTAGGTTTCAACGACGGCTGGCCAAACGACGTCGTTTGACTGGCGTCAGCAAAAACAGTTGTCACGCATTGCGCAGCAGTCAGCCACGCGGCGAAATGACAGTTTTGCCCCTGGCCTTTTCAACTATTACCGAGTGTGTCCCTAGAGCACGGTAATTACTAAAATGCCCCTGGGCTTTTCCTGGAATTCCGATTTTGTCCCTAAGGGCGTGAAAATTACTAAAATGTCCTCAGAAGTGATTTTTAATAGAAATAAATGTTTAAAAATTGTTTAAAAATCATAGAAAATTATAGAAAAATATTAAAAATATAGAAATGATGTTTGGGTATTAAATTTAATATTTTTGTAAAATATTAAATATTGGGAATTAATATTTAAATATTCTAAATATTAATCTAATGAGTTTAAAGGATTAGAAAATGAATAAATGTAAATCTAGACAACCGAATACGCTAAAATTTGTCCAATGAGACGAGTTGTCCGTATTGAAGGTGTATGATATTAAGTTAAATTAATTTATTAAGGAACGAGGTTAATATAATTAACGATATTATTAAATAATTAGCCCATAAATGGTATTAATTAATTAAATTGATATCATAAAGAGATAAATAATTATTATTTGATTATTTTATGATCATAGGTTGATCGAGTTAAGGGTTTGAGCTAACAATTTAAATAACTGGACGCCAGACAAGTTCTTCAGTCCTTAAATGTTAAATGTTGACTGTTATGATATGATAATATTTAATGCATATAAATTATGTGTTATGTGATCTGTGAATAATATGACGACTATGTGTACTTTGTGCAATGATATGAGATATATTGTTATAGTAGAGACACAACACGTAATGCATGACACACACCAAGCATGATAAGGTATGTGCTATGTGAAATATAAACTATTGAACTTGTTGAGCCGTTGTGGTCATTACTTGCTTAATAAATATTTTTGCAGGAAAGAAATGAATTGCAGGATTATCAGATTCCATTAAAGATGGATTGACCTAAGAGGTTGTAAACATAATTGTTATATTATAATCCAGTGTGGGTAAATTTGCTAAAGTTATGCTAATGCGTTGTATTTGTATACTTGCAAATTTGGTCCAGATAGAACAAGTAAAATTAAAATATGAATTTGATTGTTTAATGTAGTTGGTATGAAAGAGACTATTATATGTTTAATTATGAATGAGGATACAAGAAAATTTTGTATGGATATTAATGATATTAAATGGTTAATGTAGAGCGTTATGACACCTGTAAAAGAAAGAAAAAGTAAAGGTTGCAATCCAGGGAATAGGATTGAGATATAAGGATTTTACATATTCAAATATTTTAATACAATGATCGAATTGAGAAAAAGAAAAATTTATACCAAAAAAAATTGGTAATTGATGATTTTAAAATCAGATAATGGATCAGTTAATTGATTAAAGAAGGTGAGCAAAGATTTATTAACGAACCAAAATTTGGACAAAAGGAAGATAATGTATAATAAATACAAAATTTAAGGTAAGAATAAGGGTCGAATTTCGGGGTCGTTACATGTGTAATCAATACATTGACTCAATCAAAACACAACCAAATTCATGAATCTCAATGATCAATGAAAGATATTACTCAGATATTACAATGTCCCTCTATAGTGTATTTTTCACATGATTTACTTTATTTGCGAGTGCGTTTTATGCTCTATCTCGTATATATTTCCTTTTCTTGGCATGTGCAATGTTCATTTTTATTAGGCTATTCAGAGCCACCCATGTAGCGAACTTTCCACCAATGACTCCCAAACTAGTTGGTTTTAGGGCATTAAGTGTAAAGACACTCCTAAGGGCTTACTTGTTCGAGTAACTATGGCCACAAAAACAAATTAGCCAAACTTTGCTTATATCCATCTCTGCATTAATAAACATTATAGAAATTTTTCTTTTCTTGATGGACATTGAAGCGATTCTATTCTTGAAGCATGCTCAACTAGGCCATAGAGGTTTGTAATATCCTTCATAAGCATCACATTCCTTAAACTTAACCTAATTCTTAATCAAAACAACACACTGACTGTGCATTCTAAAACCAAGGGTTTCCAATAAAACGAAACGGACAAACAATCAAGAGTCAAATTCAGCAATCATTATCCATTTTATCTAAGTTACTAATTATAAATCCAATTTCTATCATTGGCCAACCATCAAGTTTTACACATCAACGCGTTGCTCAATTTCCTAAATGTAATGAACTTTTTGTTGTTTTTGTTTTTTTTTTTTTGTTTTTTTTGTTAACTCTAAATGATATGCAAAATATACGAACTATATGCACCCCTAAACTTAAGTACAACAATGTCCTCATAGAGTAAAAGATTTGAAAATTGAAACTGAGGACTTCCCTAATTAGGTCAATCGCCATGATCGACCTCGTTATCACTGTCGACTGTATCTTCAGTGCCTTCCTCTTCAGTGTCGGAGTTGGAAGGCGGGTATAGTAAAAAACTTTCGACGGAGGGATTTCAAATGGATCTACAGATGGGTACAACTTGTCAAACATTTCTACCATTGCCATGTTGAAACTGGTGTTATATGTGTGCATCTCGGATTGGCGTTTAGCAAGGCGAGTGTTTTGATGATTGATCTGTCTCTACAACTTCAGAACCCGTTTATTCGCGTTATTTAATAATGAACCCTCAGAAGACTCTATCTTAGGAGGGTCAACATGGGCTCTTCATCAGCTTGTGGTTCGGTTGGATGTATAATAAAGCCCAACCCTCTTGGATCAGACTCACCGCCCTCCCACACCTTATATCGGACAATCAATGAATGGTCTAGCGGGGGCATCAGATGAAATAATTGTTCATCCCTTTCACACTTGACACCTGCCTACTGACATAACCCACAGATTAAGGATGGGTGGGGTAGCCCTCCTCGGGTTCCTTTTTCAATAGCTTGGAGGATCGACTGCTTGATCACCCCGCCAGCATCAATATCCTTGCCTTGCACGAGACAATAAAGTAACACTGCCCTTTCTTTTATGACGTCATTGACATGTGTGGACGGCATTAGTTTAGCACATATAAAGGCATACCATGCCTTGCCATAACGACTCAATGACGACAGCGAAAACTGCATGGCTTCCTTCTCCTTCACCTTCCATTGTGTGCCCGGTTTGCACAGCTCTTGAATGATTTGGTCATAATCAGGGCCATGTTCCACATATTCAGCATACTCGTCCTTTTCTAACGCCAGTAGATTATAATATTGATTGATAGCCTCACTGTTGAAGGATATTGTCTTGCCTCGTACATGCACATTACAATGGATGTGCTCATTTGCATTGGCATAGAACTCCTTAACGAGTGGGATCACAGCCGGGTCTGGTTGTTCTGTAAATGTAAACCAATCTCTCTCGGTGATCATCACAGCAACATCACCATCTTGGGTTTCATCCGACCGTAATCCACTTTCTAGAATGATCGTTTTGTTGGCTAATGTGATGAAACAATCATTAGCTTCTAGACTTGTGAATTTCTTCTTGTCATAGCGCTTGGAGTGTGTTGATGATGACCCTTCACCGCGTTGACACTTAGATGACATATTTGTTTCCATGTCGGAGAGAAAAAGTGAGAAATTGCTTGAGAATGAAGGGGACTTATGCAATCGGTGATCCTTAGAATCGTTGTAGGTCTTCTATTTGTGTAGAGATTAGGAGATTGAAATAAGGGCTAGGGTTTGGGTGTTACAAGAGAACCGAATGTGAGATGGCATATGAATTGGAGAATGAGAGGAGAGTAAAGTTTGAATGTTACCTGGACGCCTATTTAAAGAAAACAAAATCTGAACTTGAACGTCGGAGCTTCCATGTTGTGTGTATTTGGAACATCGGGGCGTCGAAAGCAGAGTCTTTGTACTGTTTTGGACGCCAGGGCTTTCAGCCCAGACATATTTTGGAAGCCAGGGCTTTCGAGGTTGCTGCTATGTACTGCTTTGGACGCCGGGGCTTTCAGCCCAGGCATATTTCGGACGCCGGGGGTGTCCAACCCAGAGTGTGCAACTCGAATTTTTGCTCTTCTTTTTTTCCAACTTACATGCTAGCCTCAATTTAAGCAACTAATTTGAACCCTGAAAGCACAAACAAAATCATGACTTAACCTCCCATCAAGAATACTTAATAACTAACAATACTAAAAATTCAATATTCTATTAATTGAATTGAATGAAAATGAATATAAAGGAACCAAAAATTTTGGGTTGCCTCCCAGTAGCGTTTGGTTTATAGTCGTCAGCCCGACTATATCTTTCTACTAGGCTCATGCATCGGCCAAGTTGACCGAGGATCGATGCCGATAAACATCACCACCTTGATAGTGCTTCAGTTGTTGGTCGTTGACCTTAAAAGTGCGCTTTGAATTAGGTTCCTCGACCTCGATTGCTCCGTGAGGAAATAATGAGGTAACAACAAATGGTCCCGACCACCTTGACTTTAGCTTTCCCGGGATGAGTTTCAGTCTAGAGTTGAATAATAAAACCGCCTGCCCTGGATCGAAATTCCGTTCAAGAATATGCTTGTCATGCCACCTTTTGACTTTTTCCTTATAGAGCTTGGCATTCTCGTATGCTTGATGACGGAATTCGTCCATCTCATTCACTTGTAATAATCTCTTTTCCCCCGATGCTTGCATATCGAAGTTCAACTTACGGACAGCCCAATAGGCGCTATGTTCTAACTCCATCGGTAGATGGCATGCCTTACCATAGACCATTTTGTACGGTGACATCCCTATCGGGTTCTTGTAGGCTGTCCGATATGCCCATAGAGCATCATCTAACTTCCTTGCCCAATCTTTCCGTGATGGATTAACAACTTTCTCCAATATCCGTTTTACCTCTCGATTAGACACCTCGACTTGACCACTTGTTTGGGAATGATAGATCTTGGCAATTTTGTGTGTGACCCCATACTTAGCAAGGAGGGCGGTGAAGTACTTATTGCATAAATGTGTTCCTCCGTCGCTAATTATTGCTCTTAGGGTACCAAACTGAGTGAATATGTTTCTTCGCAGAAAGTTTAGCACCACCCTGGTATCGTTCGTTGGCAGTGCAGCTGCCTCAACCCATTTCGACACATAATCCACTGCCACCAAAATGTATTGATTGTTAAAAGACGAGGGGAATGGGCCCATGAAGTCAATGCCCCATACATCAAAAATCTCCACTTCTTAGATACTATTAAGAGGCATCTCATGTCTTTTTGAGATATTGTCGACCCTCTGACATCGATCACACTTCGATGCGAAAAGATGGGCGTCCTTGAATAGCGTCGGCCAATAGAATCCTGATTGAAGCACTTTTGTTGCCGTTCTACCTCCCCCATAATGACCCCCATAGTCTAATGCATGGCAATGCGTCAGTATGCTCTCGACCTCTTCCCGTGGAGCACATCTTCGCAACATTTGATCCGCACAAGTCTTAAACAAAAATAGTTCATCCCATAGATATTGCTTTACGTCATGAATGAACTTCTTTCTTTCTTGGGTACTCAAGTTTGGAGGAAGTACATGGCTTACAATGTAGTTGACATAGTCCGCGTACCATGG
Organism: Hedera helix; assembly: GCA_947179155.2. NCBI lineage: Eukaryota > Viridiplantae > Streptophyta > Magnoliopsida > Apiales > Araliaceae > Hedera > Hedera helix. Next base: position 768,653 of record OX359286.1, read on the forward strand.
CACCTCCTTGGTGATTAAAAACAGTTGCTCATCTGGAAATGATTCATCAATCACTAACCCATCTCCTTTTTGATTGTTCGAGTTTTCAAGTCGGGAGAGATGATCAGTTACCTGATTTTTCGTACCCTTTTTGTCTTGGATTTCAAGGTCGAATTCTTGCAACAGAAGCACCCATCGGATCAAGTGTGGCTTTGCATCCTTCTTGGAAATAAGGTACTTGATTACCAAGTGATCAGTAAAGACTATAACCTTTGTTCCAATTAGATACGCTCTAAACTTATCGAATGCAAACACCACAGCTAGTATCTCCTTTTCAGTTGTGGTGTAGTTCAGCTGTGCATCTAAGAGTGTCTTGCTAGAGTAGTAAATGGCGTGGAATACCTTATCCTCGCGTTGACCTAGAACTGCACCAACCGCATAATCACTTGCATCACACATTAACTCAAATGGCATGGCCCAATCTAGAGCAATAATTACCGGAGCTGATACCAACTTTGTCTTAAGCACCTCAAAGGCATCGACACATGCTTGATCAAATTTGAATGGGACATCCTTCTCAAGGAGGTTGCATAAGGGTTTTGAAATTTTAGATAAATCCTTAATGAAACGCCGATAAAACCCCACATGGCCAAGAAAACTCCTAATTCCTTTCACAGATGTGGGTGGGGGTAACTTCTCAATTGTTGAAATTTTGGCTTTGTCCACTTCTATTCCTGTTTCAGAGACCTTGTGACCCAAAATAATTCCTTCACGCACCATGAAGTGGCATTTTTCCCAGTTTAGCACTAAGTTGGTCTCCACACATCTTTTTAATACTGGTGTCAAATTTTCGAGGCAACGATCAAAGCTATCACCGAACACGGAGAAGTCGTCCATGAACATTTCTAGATTATGCTCAACCATGTCTGAGAAGATCGCCATCATACACCTCTGAAATGTGGCTGAAGCGTTGCAAAAACCAAAAGACATCCGACGGAATGCGAAGGTTCCGTAGGGGCAAGTAAATGTAGTCTTCTCCTGATCTTCCGATGCCATGACAATCTGGTTGTATCCAGAGTACCCATCAAGAAGACAGTAAAACTGATGACTTGCCAACCTGTCTAACATCTGATCAATGAATGGCAATGGGAAGTGGTCCTTGCGAGTCGCTTTATTCAGCTTACGGTAGTCCATACATACTCGTCACCCAGTTATCATCCTTGTTGGAATGAGTTCATTATTTTCATTTGCCACAACAATCATTCCTCTTTTTTTTGGTACACACTGCACCGGACTTACCCATGAACTGTCTGATATAGGATATAGTATGCCAACGTCTAACCATTTGATGACCTCTTTCTTTACGACCTCCTTCATAATTGGATTTAATCTTCTTTGTTGTTCAATTATAGGTCTAGCCTCATCCTCCAGCAGTATTTTGTTCATGCAAAAAGACGGGCTTATCCCCTTGATATCTGCAATAGTCCACCAATTGCCAAATTATATTCCTTCAGTACCCTCAACAATTTATCCTCTTGCACACCATCAAGTGAAGCTGAGATGATGACAGGTAATGTGTTTGAATCACCTAAGTAGGCATACCTCAAATGGCTAGGAAGAGGTTTAAGTTTCAAAATTGGTGGTTCCTCTAAAGATGTCTTTGTGCGCTTCTTAATAGTCTCTTCTTGATCCAACGACTCATATTGCGTTTTCACTTTATGGAATAAGGGTGACGCATTTAATAGCTGCACAAATTCCATCACACTAGGCACATCCATAGTCTCAGAACTGACTAAAGCTGCTTCAAGTGGGTCTGTAAGGCAATTTTCGATGAATACTTCCTCCGTTGATTCTTCAATGAGATCTACCCTAAAACAATCCTCGACTTCCTTCGAAAATTTCATGGCTTTGAACATACTAAAAGTGATTTCCTGATCTTGAACCCTCGTCGTCAGTTCACCCTTCTGCACATCAATTAATGTTCTTCCCGTGTCGAGGAATGGCCTTCCAAGTATGATCGGGATCTCCTTGTCTTCTTTGAAATCCAGCACTACGAAATCTGCTGGAAAAATTAATTTGTCGACCTTCACTAAGATATCCTCCACTATGCCTTTCGGGTATGTCAAAGACCTGTCTGCCAGTTGCAAGGTCACATTTGTTGGCTTAGCTTCTTTCAATCCCAATTACTTGTGGACTGAAAGTGGCATCAAGTTGATGCTAGCCCCCAGATCGCAAAGGGCTCTCCCATAGAACTGATTGTCGATCGTGCATGGTATCGTAAAGCTACCTGGGTCCTTAAGCTTTAAAGGTAACTTTTTCTGCAAAATGGCACTGCACTCTTCTGTCAAAGCAACTATTTCATAATCCCCCAATTTTCTCTTCTTCGACAGAATCTCTTTCATAAATTTAACATAACTCGACATCTGCTCTAGGGCCTCGGCAAACGGGATATTGATATGAAGTTTCTTGAACACTTCTAAAAATTTTGCAAACTGCTTGTCTAATCTTGTTTTCTGAAATCTTTGTAGAAAGGGGACTGGAGGCATGTTAGGTCTTTGGATGTCCCCTTCACTCTGCGTAGCTGATTTCTCCCCTTCTTCTCTCCTTTCACTTGCACCAACCTTATCGTCTGCTTTATCACACCGATTCTCTTCCTCCGCTGATTGCTTAGGATTTTTATCCGTGACTATATCAGGTAATTCCTTTCCGCTCCGTAATGTAACCGCTTTGCAATGTTCGTTTCCTTCCCGCTTAGGTTTGACCTCCATGTCGCTTGGCAATGCTCCATGAGGACAGTTGTTCAAGGCATTTGCAATCTGTCCCATTTGATTCTCTAGATTCCGAATAACAACTGATTGGCTTTTCATATTCATATCCATTTCCTTCATTCTTGAATCTGTACCTACCACAAATTTACCTAAGAGATCCTCTAAATAAGAATTCTTTTCTGGCTACTGTGTTTGCGGTTGTTGAAATCCTGCTGGATAGGGCTTCCTTGGAGCTTGATGTTGCACTTGATTTTCCCTCCAAGAGAAATTAGGGTGATTCCTCCACCCAGGATTGTAATTATTTGAATTATTTCCATGTTGTTGCCTGTTATAGCAGCCAACAAACTGTACCGACTCTGCATTGATAACGCACTCATCAGTCGCGTGATCTCCTGCACACAACTCACAAACCATAGATGCATTCTGAACCGGTTTCACCGCCATTGTGTCCATTTTGTTTGACAAATAAGCAACTTGTGCAGCCAAGGCCGTGATAACATCCACTTCATGAATTCCCGCTGCTATAGGTTGAGTAGCTCTTGCTGATGGCCATTGATAGTTGTTGGCGGCCATAGTTTCCAGTAGCTTGTATGCCTCATCATAATTTTTCCCCATTAATGCACCTCTTGCTGCTGCATCTATACTCGTTCTAGTGGCACTGGCTAACCCGTTATAAAAAGTTTGTACTAACAACCATTGCGGAATTCCATGGTGCGGGCACTTCCGTAGCAAATCGTTGAACCGCTCCTAGGCTTCATATAGGCTTTCCGAATCAAACTGAGAGAATGCGGTAATGTCATTCCTCAATTTTGATGTTTTGGCTAGCTAAAAGAATTTAGCTAGAAACTTATGTGCAAGATCCTCCCATGTAGTAATTGACCCATGTGGCAAAGAATGAAGCCACCTTTTCGCCTTATCACGGAGTATGAAAGGGAAAAGTCTAAGTCTGATTGCGTCCTTGGAAACTCCATTATATTTGAATGTGTCGCAGATTTCCATAAAACTAGCAAGGTGCTCGCTTGGATCATCATTCGGTAGACCCCCAAATTGAATCGAGTTATGTATCATTTGCAAAGTTCCAGGCTTGATCTCAAATGTTGTTGCTTGTATGGCTGGACTCCGAATACTCGACTGAATTTCAGTCACTAGAGGCATTCCGTAATCCTTTAACGCCTTTTATTCGGCGTCTGCCATCTTCTCCGGAACCGCTACTTTCTTACAATATAGTCTCAAGTTGCGGAACTTCCTTTCGATCTCGTCCTCGTATGACACTAGTTCCTGACCTTTAGATCTCATGTGCATACACGAATTAAGAGTACCTAGCTTTAATTTTGGGGAAACGTAGTTTTACATACATTAGCAGAAATTGTGGCTTTGGTGACTACGTAATTTGTGTAACCAAGATAGGCAAGCTAACACTTGGTGCACTTTTGAGTCTAAGATCGATAATTTGCAATTGCAGACTTGAATGGATAAAAGCCTGCAAAAGCAAAAGAAAACCGTAAATTAAAAACGTTTCAATTAAAACCAAATTGATTGTAACTACTAATGAAATAATTACTAAACACAAGTCCCCGGCAACGGCGCCAAAAACTTGTTGGTCGTTTTATATGATGATAATAACGTGCAAGTGCACACGGTCAACAAGTAGTATAGAAGTAAATCGAGTGTCGAACCCACAGAGATCTATGCCTTGTAACTTCTCAAAAAGAATTTCATATCAACTTGATTATATTTAAACAATCACACATGAAGATTATAAAGAAAATTAACTTAAAACTAAATTTCAAATTTAACACAAAAACTGAATATCGGATATTTAAAACTTAAGACTACAATATCCCCAATTACATCACACGAACCTATCCTCTATATTTTCAATTATAAAATCCATTAAAGTTATTGACCAGGAATTCATAAATAGTTATTAGATCTTTTCCAATGATTGCATAACAATATTCACCTCAATTATCTTGCTATATTCCTATGAAAAATAAGAGAAACAAACACATTAAAATCCAATTCCCGAACATGTCACATGTAGTATATGGATATATTCCTATTCCATATACAAACCTAGTTATTCAATTCACCAACTAACCAATAATACATGCTATCACATTTGAATCTAACCCTAGATTTCATCTTCCGAATTCGTCTAGGATATCCCACTAATTGTTGGCCAAACAATTATCAATCACTCACAAAACATGATAGATAACTCTAAATTTATACATAATTGAAAAATAATAGATATTTAATTCATACTAGTAATAGGTTCAATTGTAGTCTTAATGGATAAATTAGTTCATAATGAAATCAAAAACTAAGAACATCAAAATCATCATCTTAGATTACAAAATTGAGAAAATGAAGAGAAAAGAAACACTCTAAACAGGATTTATTGTCTTTTCAATCCTCCATCTTGATCTCCTTGAATGGCTCCTTGATCCTCCGAGTCTTCTATTGTGATCTTCAGTCTCCGTTAAAAAGCTCCTCTCTACAGCCTCCTTGAGCCTACTTATAATCCCCTCCCAAAAATTAGGTTTATTTACGTCTAAATACTACTAAAAGCCAACCAAATTCGTCCAACTGTAAAACTGGGCCGATGCACCTACTGTTTTGAGTGCCCCGTCGCTCGTTTAAAAGCTCCGGCTCTCAACTTCGACTTATTTACCAAAATGCCACTACTTCTTCAAAAATTCCAAATTTACCTCTCTTTTGCACTTTCCTACAAAACAACATAAAAACTAGATAAAATGCACTAAAAATACTTAGGAATAACAACATACCAAGTCCAAAAGTGCCCAATTCGTAGGTATAATTCTCACTCATCAAATATTTGGATCATTTGGTGGTTGTTTTTACTAATAACATCTTCATATACTCCAAGAGTCGTGAGGATCATAAACAACACCTGAGATTGATACTCCAAAAGTTACATGAGAACAAGTTGTATGCCAAATTGAAGAAGTGTGAGTTCTGGCTTAAGGAATTAACTTTCCTTGAGCATGTGATTTCTAGTCAGGGGATATCGGTTGACCCTACGAAAATTGAAGCAATACTAAATTGGGAACAACCCAAGACAGTAACTGAAGTACGAAGCTTTTGGGCTTAACTGGTTATTATCGAAAATTCGTAGAAAAATTTCCTCAAATCGCCACTCCATAAACTCAGCTAACTCAACAAAGTACAAAATTCGTATAGAGCGAGGAATACGAGAAGAGCTTTCAAGAACTCAAAGAGGAGAATTGTTTTGATTCTTGTTCTGACCATACCATCAGGATCGGGAGAATTTGTCATCTACAGCGATACTTCAAGAAAAGATCTAGCTTGTGGCTTATGCAACATAGAAAGGTCATAGCTTATGTATCTCAACAACTCAAAGATTGTGAGAAAAAATTATCCTATTCATGATCTAGAGTTGAAAGCGGTCGTTTTCGCGTTAAAGATCTAGAGACGCTAGTTGTACGGGGAGAAAGTGGATATCTATACGGATCACAAAAGTCTCGAGTATTTCTTCACTCAGAAAGAACTCAACATGAGGCAATGACGTTAGCTTGAGCTGTTGAAGGATTATGATCATACCATCCAGTAGCATCCTGGTAAGGCTAACGTTGTAGCTGACTCATTAAGTTGAAGATCTTATACGAGTACAAGTGCACTGCTGATAACACAAAGTCACATTTTGTACGACTTGCAAAAAATAGAGATACAGCTAAAGACATCAGGGGCCCACATGAGGATGGCACATATATGAGTAGAACCGACTTTAATCGATAAAATTAAAGCTACTCAAACTATTGATCTAGAACTGGTGAGCATAACGAAGAAAGTACAAAACGGTACTATTTTGAAAGCAATGATTGACGAGAAAGGAATATTTTGACTCAACTCTCGAATCTGTGTTCCTAACAACCCCAAATTGAAGCATAAAATCATGGTGAAAACACACAACACACCGTTTATAATCCACCCTGGTAGTACCAAAATGTATCGTGACCTTCGATTTAAATTTTGGTGGAACAATATGAAGAGGGAGATCGCCGAGTTTATCTTGAGGTGTTTGACATTTTAACTTGTTAAGACGAAGCATCAAGTACCTAAAGGTTCATTACAACCACTTGAGGTTCCCGAATGGAAGTGGAAACACATTAACATAAATTTCGTAACGAGTATTCCCAAAGTTTCTCAAGACTTAGATGCAATTTAGGTCATTATAGATTGATTGACCAAGTCCGTGAAAGTAGTATGCCCTCAAGCCAATCACATTTGATGTGATAAGCATATACTTTGTAATCTTGTTCACTTATTAGTAAAAATATCAAGACATTTCTTTATTCATGATTAATTACTTAAATTAATCAAATGGATGAACCCATAGTTTTCAAGCAATGCTTTTAGAACCATGATGAGGATCATGCTAATGAGATTTAAATTCAAGATAGCTCAAAAACTAAAATTGTTCCTAATCGTGGAATTACTAAAATAGGGATTAATGAATCCGGATAGATTAGTACATACTATGTTTGCTCTTATGAAGAAAATGATTGATCTCATACTTATTTGTGTAGAGACACTAAAGCAAGTATGTAGGTGCTTATTAGAGAATAAGTTCACTGAACGTGACTCGCTCAAGGAACACCTAATGGAGTTTTACTTGCCTGTCAATAGGAGTTCCTTTTGTGATAGTGGTATAAGTGATCACTGGACTTGAGATCATCATAATATCTTGTATATGATGAATTATATTTTGACATATTCCTTAAAACCTTTAGGGTGTATCAAAGGTATGATTGGATATAATAAGTCATACATAGAGATATGTGAATGATCAACAAAGAATCTACCACTTCTAGTAAAAGAAGAGAATGTCTTATACAATTCAATAAATGACAACTCAGTAGTCCTTGGCCAAGGCAGAATGAAAATTAGAAAGTAATTTCTAATTTACATTAATTAGAGTTATTCATTTAAGGATCGAAATGTATATAATCAAATAAAATAAGACTTGACAGTAATACCATGTTTTATATTTGATTGGGATATTATGAGGTAAAAGGATTGAATTGTACAATAACTATTCGCTAAATAGGTTCTTTTGTGATTAAATGTTGAAATCTATATTATCTGGAAAGTTGTTCATCACTAAGGGGGCTTACCCTTATTATGGAATAAATATTATTTATTTAAATGAATTAAATAGTTAATTTATTTATATAAATAAGATTAGAATGGTTCTAATTAATTTATTCTATAACCGGTTGGTGTGATGTCGCAAGCACCCAAAAATAAAATCTTACTTTGAAAAAATAAATATGTAATAGTGCAAGTAAGAGTCGATCACACAGAGAATGATTATTTAATTTTATGCTTTTGCAAACAAAAATTGGGGGGTTTTGTAATTAAGAAATAATTTAAATAAAATTAACTAAAATAAATATGCAAGAAATAAATAAGAAGAAAAAGCCTTGGTTTAAGTCAATATCCACCATCAAGAATTTACAATTGATCATTGATGCAAGAATAAATCAATTCATATTTTAAATATTCAACGTGGAATAATTACTCCCATTCGAATAATTTTTCTATCTCTCCTTAATTTTAGTTAAGCAGAAACAAGTGATTTAAATAACCCTTACTAGTAAATAATCTCAGACAAGCGCTAAAGATTTAACCTAGTAGCAGCATAAAGAAATAGAGAGATCGTTGAACTAAACAACACGATCCAAACGTCTGCATTTAATTTAGATGAATATTTTTCCTAAGATATAACAATATTTTGATAAGCAAAATAATTATTAACCTTAATTGCTTCGCAAATTAAAGTGACCAAACAATTACGGATTTGATATTTAATTTAGCAGTAGATTTCAACGAATAATAAACTAGTATGCATCCTAGCAATTAAACGAATTAATCATAAAATTAAACATAAAAAAATATTCAATACTCAAAATATAAATTGAACAATTAAAATAAATTAGATCTCACAGTGTATAAATCTTGATGGCTTCAATCACTTAAACCAAGAAAAATCAATTAACTACTCATAATTGTAAAGAACACTAAATAGAAGAGAGAATTTTTATTCTAATAGAAAAGTTGTGTATTAAAATGTGTCTCAAGCCCTCTATTTATAGGCTCCATAAACCTCCTAACTTGTCCAAACCCTAATAGAATTTACAATTAAAAATAAAAGAAAAATAAAATAATTATTATTCTAACCCTAGTTGGAATTAAAATCCAATTTGGAATCAAATTAATGCAAAATTCTGAAATAATCTCGTTTCTCAGCATTTCTGTGTAACCAAACAGCCCCTCCACGCGCCTTTGACCAATTCAACGCGCTTACCGCGCCGGCTGACGTCAGCGTGCCCGCCCGCACATTGCGCTGTAACTTCTCTCTAGCGAAACGGCGTCGTTTCTGCTGCTTGGTCGCGCATTGCGCGAAGCCTATTTCTGCCGCGTAGACCAAAACGGCGTCGTTTTTTCCTTTGTTGCTGACTCCTTACCCGCGCAATACGCGCGCACCGAGTTTTTCGAAAATCACATATTTGCCCCTAAGCTTCATTTTTCCTACAAATATAAATATAAATTAATTAAAAATAAATAAAAATAATATAAAAATACTAAAAAATCCTAAAAACACATAATAATAAATAAAACACCTAAAACACTAAAAAGAAATTTAAAAATAGTATAAAATTACCTAAATTAACATAAATTAACTAAAACCCTATAAAACTTATTAAAATCAAAATAAGCTAAATAATTAAACATTTAAGCATACAATAAATATAAAAACTAAGTATTGGGGAATAAAAATCTCGTATAATTTAACCTTATCACCGGTTTAATATGGAGAACCTAAAGGGTCACACCGCAAAAGGAAAATAATTATTTAAGAAGTAAATGGCATAATTGTAATAATAAATAAAGTATATTTAATTTATACTATGTGGATAGAATAAATTAAATAGCTTAATACTTATTATTTAGTATTTTGAAAATACTAATTATAAATTAATAAGAGGAGTCTTATTATTATTATTACTATTATTATTATTATTTAGTTCCTAAATGGTTTAGGAATTAATTAATAAGAGTACTCTCATAATTAATAATTAAGTTCCTAAATAGTTTAGGAATTATAATTATTATATTAAATCAATTAAGTTCCTAATTAGATTAGGAGTTTAATTAAAAACCTTATTCCTAAAGGTGTTAGGAGGGTTTATTAAATCTATAAATAAGAGAAGTCTTATTATGAATTAAGGTTACACACATACACTTCCATAAGTTTTTGGGAGAGTACTCACATATTCTCTAGAGAGAGAAAACTAGGGTTTACCACCACCCACTTCTTGAATTATTATTATTCCTTGGTGGATCACCTCTAGAAGCCAAACATTTGGGTGGCTAACGTTGATCATTGAAATCCAATCGGTGAAATTCAAGGAAATCGTGAAAGATTTGGAGGTGAACTTGTACTCGTTGAAGCTTTAAGTTCTACAAGGGTATATCTCTAACTTCTTCTTTATTAATTAATAGTTGCGCATAAAGGTCAATCCTGAATTATGGTTTGTAAATTTTTAAATTTGATTTTACCATGCTTCCGCTATTTTATGCACTTTGATTGCGTCTATGAATTTTACAAACCAACAGTCCGCTCAATTCTTGCCTATACGAAAAAAATTATTCAGTTAAGCGTCTTGTCGGTAAGTACATAAGTGAAATTGTGAAATTGCATGGCATGCCAGTATCCATAGTTTCTGCTTGAGACCCTAGATTCACTTCACAATTTTAGATTAGTTTATAAAAAGTTATGGGCACCAAACTACGATTTAGTTATGCTTATCATCCCCAAACGGATGGATAATCGAAAAAGACAATTCAGACTCTCGAATATCTATTGAGGCTTTGTGTGTTAGACTTCAAAAGAAGTTGGGACAAGTACTTATCGCTAATTGAATTTTCCTACAACAAGGCATGACTCCATTTGAGACTTTGTATAGACAGAAGTGTCGCTCTCTAGTATGCTAGAATAAGGTAAGAGAAGCAAAATTGTTAAGACCTAAGTTAGTGCGCATAACAACAAAAAATATCCAAATAATTCAACAACGAATACAAGCCGCACAAGAACGACAAAAGAGTTATGTTGATCTTTAGCGAAAGGTCGAAAGATTAAATGTCGAAGACCATGTACTTTTACAGGTTTCTCCATGGAAATGAGTTACGAGATTTGGAAAGAAAGAAAAGATCAATCCTCGATTTATTAGCCCATTTAAAATCCTCGACTAAATAGAAACTATGGCCTACAGACTAGCTCTACGGCCAAACATGTCCCGCATTCATAACTTTTTTACATATCTACGTTACATAAATATGTGAAAGACCCAAGCCACATCATTGAGTTAGAGCCAGATGAGATAGCAGAGGATTTAACGTATAATAAGGTACATGTCAAGATCTTAGATAGGAATGAGCAGATCTTACACATAAAGGTCATACCTCAAGTCAAGATTCTATGGAGAAACCAAGATACTAACTAAATAAATTGGGAGCTAGAATTTGAAATGAAGTCTAAGTATCCTTACCTCTTCGAAATGTCAGGTACTTCAATTTCGAGAACAAAATTTCTTAAGGAGTGAAGGTTGTAAGACCCTAACTTTTATTGAATAAAATTTAATTTTCCTTCATATATTATTCTGAAATAGTAAGGTGTTAATTTGATCAAAATTAAAGTTAATAATGTTTTGTACAAATTATAGTTTATCAACAAATATTTATTTTGTCAGGGAATATTTGATCTATACAACAGCACCGAAATAACCAATCATTGGTTAACCAATCATTAGTGGACCCCACAGCGAAATATTATCGTTTATAGAAAACAATAGCATTAATCTTTTTAAATAAAAAGAGTCAATGGTACTATCACTTTTAACTATTTAAATACCGAGTGATAAAATAATAGTAGTATACGATATTTCATAGTATTTTACTGTAGCACACGGTATTACATAGTTGCACACGGTATTATATAGTTGCACATGGTATTGCACAGTATTTTATATTATTGAACTGGTGAATTATTGTCATTACACAGTATTTTATAATATTAAATCAATAATTGTCATTGCATAGCATTCTATATTATTGAGTCATTAATCGTCACAATGCACAGTATCTTGTATCATTGGACCAATAATTATCACAGTAATAGTCACGAGTATTAAATAGTTAGACAAACTCATTATTTGAATAACACTAAATGTTTAAATAATTGCGATATTAAGTCAATAATATAATAATATAAAATATGGATAATATAATCTTTAAATGTGTAATGTGAAGTTTAAAAATGTGAAACGTGTGATGGATTGTATAGTTTAAGGAATGAATCATGTGATTTGTTAATGAATGTTGTAGATTAAATTAGTAAAATATGTGAATCATGTGATTTGTTAATGGATTATGTAGATTAAGTTAGATTAAGGTATGAATCATGTGATTAGTTAAAGGATGATATAGATTAAAGTGTGAAAAATAATGAATGGTGTATATTAAAAAATATGAAATGTATTTTAGGAATAGTTGGTTAAGTTTTAACTATAAATAGGGGTCTTAGTATAAGGAATTTTCATAATCTTCTTACTTATGCTTCCTTCCACTTTCTAAATATTTTTAGTGTAAGATTTTTCTAAGTGAGTTAAGGCTATCTTAAGTGTTAGTGAAGATCAGTAAAAGTACATGTATTATCCAAGTAAGTTTTTTTTTTATATAAGCACTCACACATATCACATGTTGTTTACAACTCATCTAAAAGATTTTTATTTTGAAAACTTTCTTTGTATGATATTATTTTGAAATATTGTTTACTTCTCCAAAACCTATTTTGAAGTATATTCACTCTACTACACAAATTCATACTATCAAATCACTTTTAATTATTTCGTACGAGTTAGTATATACTATGAATTCTATATATGGTAGTTATATATATATATATATATATATATATATATATATATATATATATATATATATATATATAGGTTAATCAATTCTATAGAAAACAATATACAGTCACGTGTTAAGGTAAGTCACGTGTTAAGGTAAAGGATATCATTTTCTTTTATCCTCTTAAACTAACTATGATAAATATTATTTGATAAAATATCTAAAATGATTAATAGTTTGCGCTTCATCTAATATCTTTTCACATGAACATTTCTATTAAATTTCCATCATTTTATTTGAACAGCGAACTATTGGATCTTGAATTTTTGACCTATGAATATTTACTTAAACAGTGAACATTGTGGACTATTAAATATGTCTTGTACCATAAACCTTACCGTTGAACATCTTTCCTGTGAACCTTGAACATTATTCTTGGACTTGAACACTTTTTTTTCTACATCATATTGATAATTTGAACATTATTTGACTCTAGACAAAGTAAAAATTATAAACTTTCGATATCTATTGTTTATCATATTATTCTCTTTCTTCTGTTCATCATTTATACCACTGTTATTTGTATTAATTATCAAGACTCAAGTTGTTATAAATATCTGTGGCCCGGAGCACAGATGATAGGATAAAGGCGATATAGTGGTGATGTGTCTTTTAGGGCACATGGTGAATATTCTCATTGGCCTAAGGTAAAAAAAAAATGTTGTGTGACATGATCATGACCAGTGATATTTCATATGATAAAGGTTTATGATGATTTTTCTAAAAAAGAGAAAATAGTAGACATTATTATCTACATGACTCTCCTAATTGTTGTTATTTCGCTGCATTTGTTGATCTAAACTTTGTTCAAGAACTTAACTTTAGTTGTTGATTTAAAACTTAATGTTTATATTATTCTATCAGAATTCAACTGTTAAAGACTAATGATAATTTATTCATCATTATCTTAGTCATAATACTCTTTACTGGGCTATTTAAGCTCGCCATTTTTTTAATTCAATTATTCAGGAAATAAGAGCGTAGCCCAGACTTGCAGGGAGAAAGAGATGGTCTAAGATAGTTGTTATAGCAGTCTTTATCATATTATAAAATAATGTGGCAAATAATAGTGAAAACTTAGTTGTATATTACTTGATAATGTATTGTTGTACTGTATTGTAATAATTTTGTTGTAGTCTTTTGACGACTCAAATTGGGTGGTGTGGGCCCGATGTGGGGGCAACACAATTGCCTATTCTAATTATTACCAAAGTTATGACCCTTATTAATCTGACCTTCTTCCTGTCTTGAGAAATCCAGAACTGTTTCTTGTGAATTTTCAGAAGATATAAGGTTCTTATCTTTGACTACTCTCTGAAACTCAACCATCATCATATCCATGATGTTTTGCAGATGCCCAAACTTATCTCCTATTTCTTCCACTATTTTCTGCAAGTGATAATGGTTATTCATTTGTTCTTGTACCCTGGAATCAATACTTCAGAGTCCTTTTAAAGCATCCCTTAATCAAGTTTCGGTTGCCATGCTCGCAATGAATTTACGAGGATGGATGGCTCTGATACCAAATTTGTTATGAATCTGCAATAATGAATTATGGATTTACGAGTTCTTATCTCAATAACAAATAAATGAAGATAAACAAAAAGAATAGAAAAAATTAAACTAGTGGATGGGTATGGAAATGAAAGAAACTTGTATAAAATCAGAGAATCCTAAACTTTGAGTTACAAGTTTAGGACAAAGAAGAAAATTTACAGTGCAGTATTCAAATCATCTTTTCTCTTTGCTACTTAGCTGGCCTATATATACAGCTCACTTACAACGAATTCTCCCGCTTACTTAATAACCAACTCTCCCGCTCATTTTCAAAGTTCTGTTATTACAACTTGAATGGTTCATGACATCCACATAACTAACTCTAACAGAAATTAACATATTCTAATTCACAATACTTAACAATTGGATAATGCTAATGACTAATCTAGGCAATTTGATACTAATTCATGATAAAGACCTCTTCCAAAGCTCGTAGGAAACTACAAACCATCGCCCGCCAAACCTAGCATTAATTTTACCAAAATCAGCAATGTAACAATGGTGTGTTATGTGTGGAATTAGAAATTATAAATTAAGAATTGGGGTTTAAAAATCCTAATGAAAATGGACGTAGGGTCAATTGACCTCATTGAAAAAATTAATTGTTTTATAACGTAGGACAAATTTTAAAAAAAAAAATTAAACATTATATATAAATTGACCTTACTCAGATTTTATAATTTTTTTACTGTACGGGATCAAAATGAAAATTTATAATTTTATTAATCAAATTTTAAACTCATGTGACTCTTATTCCTTTAATATATGTATCTCTCTCTATAATGCGAAGTGTAGACATGAAGTGAGAAGGAAGAGGAAGCAGGAGAAAACGGCAGAGGCGGCTGCTCCAAAAAAATAATAACAAAGCGGTGGTGGCAGCTCCGAAAAAAATAGACAACTAAACTGCGATGGAAGTGAAAGGCAGCTGTAGAGTGGCGAGGGATGAAGGAGCAAAGGGTAGGATGAAGAACTTAGGTTTGTTCATATATATATATATATATATATATATATATATATATATATATATATATATATATATATATAGAGAGAGAGAGAGAGAGAGAGAAATATGTCGTCGAGCAGGTCATAAAGAAGTCGAAGATCGGAATTCGAAGCAATGGAATTTTGCGATAAAAATTGGTGGCGGTGCAATTAGAATTTTAAAGTGAGGGTTTGGCTTTGATTTTTGTATGGCAGGTGAATGAATATGCATGATTTTGTCCTTGAGTATTTTGAATTAGAAGTGGATCTCCATGACTTTTTTTAAAATTTGCCAAAACCTTTTTTAAAAAAATAAATTGATTGCATTATAAAAACAAATAAAATTATAGGCAAAAGTCTTTTTAATTTATTTCTAAACAAATAATTTACTTATTTATATATTTTTTCCATTCATATATTTTATATTATTAAATTTTAATTTTTTGTAATTTATTTTATTTAAAAAATTAAATTTATTTTTTTGTGTGAAAATATTTTTAAATCACCCACAAGTGATATGTCACATCAATATTGGTTACACATCATACGTTATATAGGACTAGGGATAACTCGTGCCTGAAGGCACGGTGCAACTAATATAACAATTGAATACTGTATTCAATATTTCTAGATTGAAAATTTTAAAACTGTTGTGAACTCTCAATTCCATAATAAAACTGAGAGTCTAACTATTAATACAAAAAGATTGATACTCAATCCAGTCATAGTTTATTTTTTAGGTAAACATTAGTGTGTTACTCATTCACAACCTAAAATTAGTTCTAACAGGTTTGAGCAATTAATTAACTGACAATAGTGAGCTTAAATTTATGTAATATAGTGTTTTCGGATATCCTACACATTTTTTTTATTTACAAAACGGAATGAGAAGTTTGACAACATTTATTTGCCTCCTGTATCTCTAATCATCGATCAATATGATCCATAAACAGTATTTCATGTGGAAAAAAGGTAGCACTGCAAGTCATTTGATGGGATCCAATGAGGAAAAAAAAGATATAAAAATCCAAAAGAAAGACTTTTGCATATATACCCAAAAGTATAAAATAAGTCATCTAAGTCCAAACAAAAAAGTATTGTCATAACATCAACTAAATCGCATCACCATAACATTTTTCCTCTATATTTTTTCTTGAAATTGGACAAAAGATTCTCATACCATGAGTCAGAGCCTACTACAATAGTTACTTTCAATATAGCCCGCAAAAACACCAAAGAGATGACACGTAATTGTCCATGCCTGAAGGCACGACGTAGATTAAAATTTTAAAAATACTCTATTATCTAAAGACTCTTTGCAACCTAAACAAACTTACAAATCAATTAGAATGAATTTGAACTGTCCTTGTGATTTCTCGCCCAAATCAATTTGCATGTGAAAATATAACTACCGCAATACCTAAAAAATAAGAAAATGGCGTCAATGCTAAATGGGTGACTCATGTTGTTTACGTGTAAAAAAAAAATTATTTTTTATAATAATAATAATTATTAGTAGTAGTAGTAGTAGTAGTAGTAGTAGTAGTAGTAGTAGTAGTAGTTATTATTATTATCATTATCATTATCATTATTATTATTAGTAGTAGTAGTAGTAATACTAATTATTATTATTATTGTTATTATTTCTATTATTATAATTATTATTGTTATTATTATTATTACTATTATTATTGTTGGTGTTGTTGGTGTTGGTGTTGGTGGTGGTGGTGGTGGTGGTGTTGGTGGTGGTGGTGGTGGTGTTGTTATTATTATTAAAAGATGTTGAATAGGGGGGGAATGAGAGATAGATCAATAACCGTTAGATGTTGAAACCCCTCAATCTATCTTACTTAATGATGGCTTAATTTTAAGGATACTTTTTGTCTAATTATTAGAGTTCAAAAGATTTTTTTGTAAAATAAGAAAAACTCGTGGGTATTCATGAATAATGCACTCAAATCCTATAACCTTCACACTCAAGGTATTAAGGAGAACGGATACCCTACTCAACGCATCAGCAGCTTTGTTCTTTACTCCTCGACAATGCTTGAGGACAAAAGTGTAGTCCTGAAGAAACTCAAACCACCTAGCATATCGATGACTCAACTTCTTCTGGGAGTTAATATATTGAAGCGCTTGATGATCGGAGTACAACATAAACTCTTTGGACAATAAATAATGTCGCCAATACCTAAGCGCTTGGACTACTGCATAAAACTCCCGATCATAGATAGAGTATATTTGTCGGGCCTCATTTAATTTCTCGCTAAAGAACGCAATGGGATGACCCTCCTGACTAAGAACTCCTCCTATGCCCACGCCTGATGCGTCACATGCGACCTCAAACAACTTCCCAAAATCAAGTAGCACGAGGACATGTGCCTGTGTCATCCTATCATTTATCTCCATAAAAGCTCTAACGGCTGATTTAGACCAAACGAACTCCCCTTTCTTTAGACAGTCAGTTATGGGAGCCATAATGGTATTAAATCCTCTAATGAACCTCCTATAGAAGGTCATAATCCCATGGAAGCTTCTAGCTCCATGTATGTTAGAATGTTCTGGCCACTCTTTAATTGTCTTGACCTTTTCAGGGTCAGCAGAAACCCCATCTTTTGATACAACAAACCCGAGAAAAATGACAGACTCTTGCACAAAAGAACACTTCTTCAAATTTATATAAAAAATTTCATTCCGAAGTGTTGTCAAAACTTGACGGAAATGAGATAAGTGCTCGTCTCGGGTATTGCTATAAATAAGGATGTCATCAAAATAGACCACTACAAACTTGCCAATATATGATCGTAACACCTGGTTCATAATTCGCATAAATGTGCTAGGTGCATTGGTTAGGCCAAATGGTAAGACTAACCACTCATACAAGTTGTCACTCGTCTTAAAGGTTGTCTTCCATTCATCTCCCTCGCGAATTCGGACTTGGTGATATCCACTATGTAGGTCTATCTTGGTGAATACTCGAGCTCCACTCATCATATCTAGCATATCATCAAGCCTAGGTATGGGAAACCTATACTTGACAGTAATCTTATTAATGGCTCGACTATCACAACACATCCTCAAACTTCCATCAGCCTTTGGGGTAAATAAGGCTAGCACAGCACAAGGGCTCAAACTCTTTCGCACAAAGCCCTTATTCAACAACTCACCTACTTGGTGTCTCATCTCCTCTTGCTCCGAAGGATTCATCCGATAATGGGGTAGGTTAGGTAAAGAAGACCCCAGAACGAGGTCTATGGCATGCTGGATATCTTTAAGGGGTGGTAAGCCACTCGAGAGCTCACTAGGCATCACATCGGCAAACTCATGGAGAATTTGCCTCACATCACTAGGTATATCACTAGTACTCCCTTCAGGAACTCTCCTAACCTCTTTAGCCACAACAACATACACAACCTTAGTCTCTTTTATGCTCTGTTCAAATTCCTTCTTATTAAGGATATGAAGAGACTTTGTTGGTTGCACAGGTGTGTTGTTCTCCTTCAGTTGCCCCTTAGACAATGTGTGGGGTCTAATTGGCGCCAAATTAATCTTCTTCCCCTGGTGTGTGAACACATATGTATTTGTTCTCCCATAATGTGTCACGTCATGATCTATAGCCAAGGTCGCCCTAAAAGAATATGCGCAACATCCATGGGAAGGACATCACACCAAATCTTCTCCTCATAACCCTCAAGATGGATCGGTACTAGACACCTTTGTGACACAGGAATAGATGTCTTATTAACCCATGCGACGCTATGGCTGAGAGTGTGGCTCTGCCTTTAGCTTCAACCGCTCCACTGCTGTCTTGGCAACCACATTCAAACAACTTCCCCCATCAATGATCACTCTAGAAGAGATACCACCAACTCTGTTATACGTCTAAAATATGGCAGTTCTCTTCCAATCTTCCGTCTTCTTAGGATTAGCGATAATACACCTCATGACATTTAAAGATTGGTCAATATGCTCGAGGTGCGCATCAGCTTCTTCATCCTCGGTACAGTATTCACCTTCAACTTCATCTTCTAGAAGCTCACCATCCTCTTCGGGCCCTTCATGTACCACTCCCACTCGATTTTTGTTAGGGCACTCAAAGAATTTATGGCCAAGTTCTTTACATGAGTAACACCTCTCTCGACTAGCCTCTGTATGTTTGGGTGTTGGAGCACCCTTTCCTTGTTTAAGGTCTCTACTCGGTCCATTCACTGTGTTACTCACCCTAGAAGTAGTTTGGGGTCCGGAGAAAGATCTACCTGGTAGGGCACTACGTCCACTAAACTGGCTCGGATAAGAGGTCGCTCTCCTAGAAGAAGATCTCTTCAAATGGTACTCATGGTCTAAGGCGGCTTGAAAGACATCATCTAGACAAGTAAGCTGGAGGGAGCTCATCTGAAACTGAACATCTTCTCTTAGCCCATTTTTAAATCAAGAGATTGTCATTCGAGGATCCTCAATAAGCTCACAATGCTCCATCAACTCCCAATACTTGCTAATATAGTCAGAGACGGACAAATTGCCTTGTCTCATATTGTTCAACTGATCACACAACATATCTTTATGGCCAATGGGGAGATAATATTTTCGGAGACGGGCTTTCATCTCAGCCCAACGCATAATGGGTGGGTCTCTCAAACGCTTAAGGTCTCTCTCAACACTAGACCAGAACAAATTTGCTTGTTTGACCAATTTCATTTTTGCATAATGAACCCTACGCTCATCGGACATGTCATACCACTCAAAAAATTTGTCCATACTGGACAACCAGTCAAGGAAGGCATTAGGGTCAAATTTATCGTCAAACTTAGGGGCGTCAACCTTTATTTTTCTAGTGTCATCTTCATAAGCTCGGTCATAATGGTCCGCATTCCTAGGTCCATGGTAGGCATAATCTCGAGGCTCATGGTAGTCATACTCCCTACGGTCATCATAACCCATGTCTCGATTCCTATGGTCTCGTAGTTCGGGATGTTCCACGTGTCTAGGCTCAAAGTGTTGCCTAGGTCTATGCTGATTAGGGTCCCTTTCGGGTACCTCATCACGAACTAGAATGTCCTCATGTCCCCTATTGACTTCTTGTTCTTGTCCTCTTTTAGGTTCAACTACAGGTCGTGCTTGCTCAAGGACTTGAACCCTATTAGTTGTTGTAGCTAGGTTTTCAGTCAATGTGTCCACCTGAGTTTCGAAGTTAGTCAGTTTAGCCATTATTTGGTTGAGTGTGTCTTCTATAGGCATACTTTACTGGGTTCCACTACGGGTCGTCATGATGCAAATGCAAACTGAGATAATTAAAAATTAATTTTAGCAATTAAATTAATATTCTAAAGCTAATGTAATCGCAGTTTCCAAAATTTCAACAATCACAATTAAATGATGCTCAACTAGCAGCAATAATATGCAATTTAAGAAAAATAAATCCACACGAATTTTCAAAAATTTTAGTGTTATGCAGTGAGTATAAAAAATCCAAGTAATTAAGGTATGTATCCTATATTTGAAGAAAAAATTTAAGCTGAACTTTTGTATTTTTATTTTATTTTATTTTTTTGGACCTAACTGAACAGAAAGTTTAAAACAGGGGTCACAATTTATGCTAATTTCAGGATTATTGCAGGGGTTTAATTGTAAAGTATGAAACTGTGGGGCTTAAAGTGTAATTATGCAGAAAGTAGAATGTTCAAATGGTAATTTCGAAAAGGAAATAAGGATCGGATCTGTTACCAAACAGCAACACTTCCCTCTTTTGTTTCCAAACACAGCAACAACAAAAGACAATCGGGGATTTGCGAGAGAAAGCCGCAGTGACGATGGTTGCAAGGATCGGTGGTAGCAGAGAGACGATCAGCAGCAGGTACGTTCTCCTGTTCTGTTTCTTCTCTCCCTTCCTTTCTCTGGTATTTTCCTCCCCTCTGTGTGTCCACCGTTGCTTCAATGTCGTTTCCCTTTTGGCTTCTCTGCGTCTTTTTTTTTCTTTTATATTCTGCGTGGTGGTTGGTTTTTTGACTTGGTGGTGGGCTGTCAGTTCCGATAGATGGTGATGGTGTGAACTGGAATTTCTGGTGACGATGGTGGATTGGTGATGTTTCTGACCAGTGATGGTTGATGTTGAAGACGGTGATGACTGTGATGTGATGGTTGTGATAGTTGTTTGTAATGATGGAAGGTTACAATATCAGAATCGGATGTGGCGGTTAGGGTTCCGGCACCGACGACTTTTTCGGCGATGAACAGCGGCGGCAAAAATCTTCCAGGTAAGGCTCTGATACCACAAATGATGTAGGATATATTATGGATTGTATATTAGATAGCAATAGCAGTAACAGAAACCTAGGATTTAGATCTACTCATAAACCACTAGGGATTTAGGGTTCAACTCCGCGTCTATTACCCTAAAAGGAGAATTATCTCTGCGATAATTGGAATAACTGAATAATTAAAATAATCAATAATAATAAAATCAGATTACATCAGTATTTAAATAGACTTAAAACCCTAATCTGAATAAAACAATAAAAGACTCAAATAACCCTACTTAATGGAAATAAAATACCAACAACGCCCTAAAATAATAACAATCCAAATTTAAATAAAATACATCAAAAACGAAACAATCCAATCCCCACGTGAACAGTAAAACACGTGAACAGTAAAACTGATCCCCATCAGGTGCCCTAGGAGCACTTTTGTGTCTGATCATTGGAGAGATTGGAGAGCTCTTTCTTTTGAGTTTTTTTTTTAAAAAAAAAATATTTCCAGTTGCTATAGGGTGGGTGGACTCGTTGTCCTCCCTTTGCTTGTATTCTAATGAAATTTCATTTCAGATGTTCAAAAAATAAAAATAAAAAGGAAGTAGCATTCAGGCCTAGTATTTTACTAATTTACCTCTTTAGTTTTGAATTTCCATAGTAAGAAGTGATCTGCTTAATAATCATGCAATTAGCAAAAGAGAATCCTTCAAGGAATGGAACTAGTATTACTTGAAATAACTTATGAGAAGGATACTGAAGTATTCGTCTAACAGACTGAGGACTTGTATAATCACTGCCTCTCTTGACATGTTGCAGTCCCTTGTCAAAAGAACTAAAAACAGAAAAACTTGTTAAAGCTCTTCCAGACATATGCTGGATTCATAATAAAAAAAAACAGAAAAAAAGAAAATGAAATAAAAAAGAGCATGCAGTCCTTTAATATAAGAAGTTAAAAAGAGCATGCAGTCCTTTAATACAGCCATCTGCTCTTGAATTCCTTCTAAAATTTAGGCAGCTTCACAGTCCATCAGGCATGTAGTTTCCTTTGGGAGCTCTGCCATTATATAAACATATATTAAAAAAGAGAAAGGTGAATAAATGCACTGCACAAATTGTACCTACTACCTAGTTAACATGAGTTACTACTATATTCAGAATATTCTACCAATAAGAGACCTAACACAGCAAATAATATGCATGAGGAATCAGTACCACAGTATTTGAAGCATTATGAGATTCCTGAAGAATTATGATCAGAGGTCCATTGATGCTATAGCATAATGTAGGCTAGAAGTTAAACTAGGGCTATCTGCTCACGTATTTCCAATAGCTACCAAGCTTTCTCAAGAGGGGCAATCTCCCTCTCAAGGGGATTTTATATCGTCAATTGACTGAAACCACAAGCGCAATGCGGATTGGAAGGTGAACTTCTCTTATTCTTTCTCCCTCTCTTTTTTTCCCTCCTTACATCTCATGGATCCTTGTTCCTTTTCAGTGTTTTCACATATTTGAAATTTGTTCTTTTGTTTCTCCCTCCTTTCCCTAGCTATTTCTAATCGACAGATTTGAGAGACAATTTTCCTCCCAAAAAGGTAAGAGTAAGAAGAAAGTGAGTCCCATTCTCAGGTAATCTATCTTCTCAAATTGCTTGGTGATAGACTACACAGACTTTACTAATCTCCGGTATGTCTTGGATGATCCCAACGCTTACAGCTGGAGACCTACACAGCAAGCTGAAAATGATCCTCTATTTCATATTTCATCTCTAAAAGACTTCTGCTCACATGGGCCCAATAAATCTGTTGCTCCTTCAAGTGGCTTTTCTCTACCTTGGTCGCCAGATGCGTCTTCCATTCATGTTCGAATAAGACTCGGGACGAGTTACACACAGCCCCCACCAGGTGGCTATGCAAATTGGCTATGATAATGACCGAGGCGTGGTAGATCTCAGAGCCTATAGTTCTTATTTTTCCTCCAAGTTCTGTAACTTTCTTCATATTCTCGATTGTTGTAGTTGGGAATATATTCATGATCCATTGAATATTCCTTCAATCACTCGATTGGGGGAGGTTCACTGCAAAAGAAAAAAAAAGACACGAAATTGTTCAACACTTTGCAGGAATGGCCTTCTCATGTTGATCAAACATGGATTCTCGAGTTCACTCTAAACTTTTCTCGACAATGTCAAGTGCTCCATGTTCCTCAAAGAGCTGAGAGAGGCCAGAGATTCTGTAGCTCTACACATTACCATCACCATCAAGCCTATAGCACCTTCTTTTGAACAAGTTCATGGGCTCTCTCTTCTCGAGATGTTTCGAGAACATCTACTTAATATACTGAAGAAGGCACGTGTGTTACAATCTCTCACTCAAAGAGTCCACTTCTAAATTGTATATAATTGAACCCAAGAGAAAGAGAGTCAGCAAGGTATATGCCTTGGACATGGACACGTTCTAAAAGGCGCTAGGCGGAAGGCGGGCGGCCGGGGGGGGCCTAGCGCCTAGGGGGCCTAGGCAGAGCCTGGGCGGGGCCTAAGCGGAATTTTTTATTTTAAGCTAATTTTAATATTTTATCTTACATTTATCCAAACAAAATAATAATATAAAAAAAATAATCTATAATAAAGATAACAAAAGCCTTTGCTTAAAGTTCAAACACATCTATATTACTAATGTCAAAGTTCAAACATAAATATGCAATTGTTTAAAGTTCAAGCACAAACAAATAATTAAAAATACAAACTAATAGTCTTCATTTCCATATCTCTCTATATCTCTCTCTAACTCTTCTTCTCTATATCCTTCCAAGATAATGTCTCTATCGGACTTACACTCATACTCCTCATCTTCCTCTTCTTCCGTGTCATCATCAAACAAACAAATTTCTTCATGGAGTTCTCCTACTCTAACATTTCTATTATTTCTCTTAGGCTCTAGCACATTATCCGCTTCAGATGTATCACCAACCGCTTCTCAAGTAAGGCCCAAACAGCCCTTAACTTTTTCATCTATTACTATGATGTCGTTTTATAGCTTAGTTATTAAAATTAAAAAAAATAATTGCAGCCCTAAATTTTCCGCTTAGGCCCCACCTAATTTCTCCGTCTTGCTCATCCAGTCCTGTATAATTTTCTGGAGGAATTTTTTTTCTCCTTAGGCATAGGCAAGGCGCTAGGCGGCCTAGGCGTGGCGCCCGGGGGGGCCTAGCACCTACGTAGGGATTAATCGGACCTAGGTGGAAATTTTTAGAACACTGTTAATACGTCCTCGACACACATCCCATAATTGTTTTTATTTTTTAAAAAAAAAATTAGATGTTGAACACTACTAGGACACACGAGTGGTCAAATTGAAAACACATATATATATATATATATATATATATATATATATATATTGTAACAATTTGGTCCCTATGGCTGGCCATATGTAATAAAACCCTTTTAACATTTTGTAGTTAACAGTACATATCATAATAAATTATTGATTGTTATTTGTAAATGAACAGCCCATATTTTATTTATTGTAGAAATACATTATATTTATTAAATATATCCCCTAACGTATCGTATCATGTTTGTTTTGGAAATGTCATGTCCAGTATCGTGTCTCATCTGTATCCCGTGTCCTTATCAGTGCTTCATAGCACCAATCTTAACCCTTAAACAATAATCACATATTAATTAGTGTTGAGAATTAAGTTGATGCAAATCAAATAATATAAAATAAAGAGAGAAAAACAACACAAGATTTAATGTAGAAAATCCAAGGAAAAATTTCAGACAAAACTCTGAATCTCCATTATATTAATAATAATGGGTTTACAATAATCCTCCCAAGTTTTACGCTCTAACACTTGAGGTTACACAATATGATAATCTCCACAACACAACTTTT
Source organism: Hedera helix (assembly GCA_947179155.2). Taxonomy (NCBI): domain Eukaryota; kingdom Viridiplantae; phylum Streptophyta; class Magnoliopsida; order Apiales; family Araliaceae; genus Hedera; species Hedera helix. The sequence goes on from OX359286.1 coordinate 794,108, forward strand.
TGCACGGAATATAAAAGTTGCAAAAACCCTCCCTCTCACACAAACACAAAACCCACTCACACTCTCTATCAACTCTTAGAATGCTACATAACTTTTAGTTATACTACACTTGAACAACTAAACATAATACTCTATTTATAAAGTACCTACAACTTTTATCTTTCAATTCAAAATATGACACTTTCAAAATAAAACTCCTACTACAAATAGAATTAATTTTCAAAATAATACTCCTATTAAAAAATAGGACTTATTCCTTTGTATAACAGCAATTCTTTTCTAAATAAGATTTGAGGAGTATTCCAACAATTCATTCCTTGACTCGAATCTCCGACTACTTCAACTTTATGTCTGAATAGGATTTTGAGAAATATCACAACAATTTCTCCCTCAAATCGAATCTCTAAATACTTCAATTTTATCATGGTCACCACCGTTGTCGCAGTTGCCACCATCATCTGCATCGTCCTAACATCCGCGATATCCACAACATTCACATTATTTACTACACATGCACTGTCTGCAACATTCACATTATTCGCGTCACTCACATCTATCAGCATTATTTGCGTCATCCGCATCATCTTCATCATTTAACGACTGCAACGGTGATCCTCCATAAGCGCAAAATCTCTCATTCGTCATTATCATTACAAATATCGAATTTAGATCCTTCAAACTTCACTATCATTATTTGTCACACCAATTCGACTAATTTTCCCCTACCTTGGATAACACTAGTTGGGAGTTAAGTCGACACAAACCAAATAATATAAAATAAAGAGAGAAGAATAACACAAGATTTAACGTGAAAAACCCTTAAAGGAAAAAACTACAGGTCAAACTCCGAATATCTACGATATCAATAATAATGGGTTTACAATAATTCTCCTAAGTTTTAAGCCCTAAAACTTGAGATTACACAATATGATAAATCTCCATAGCACAACTTTTTGCACGGACTAAAAGTTACAAAACTATACCTCCCACAATACAACTTTTTTGCACAGTATACAAAAGTTGCATTGTTGCAAAAACCCTCTCCCTCGCACAAACAAAAAATTCACACACACCCTCTCTCAACTCTTAAGATGCCACATGACTTTTAGTTGTGCTACATTTTAACAACTAAACATAATACTCTATTTGGTGAGTATACCTACAACTTACATTTTCCTATTCAAAATAGGACACTTTCAAAATAAAACTTTTATTATAAATAGAACTACTTTCCAAAATAATACTCCTATTAAAAAATAAGACTTCTTCCTTTACATAACAACAATTATTTTTTGAATAGGATTCGAGGAGCATTCCAACAATCAGGCCTCCTTAGGCCTTTTGCCATAAGCCAAAGAGGTTAAACACAGCAATCTTCGAGTCTCTAGACATCATTCATGTACTCAAGCAAGTCCCGAGTAAGAAGTGATCTTTTGAGTGGCTCAAGATGGTCTCAATGTCTCTCAAGTGACATTGAGAAGTTGGAAGCCGTTCTCAGACATGCGTCACTTCTCAAGTGTGTCACGCTGCTTCTCGAATAAGAATCCTTTTGTCACCTCTCGGGAACACATGCAGATTAACGTGCCTTTGCTAAAGTGGGATCCCAGGTGGTGTTCATCGGCATGCGCTCCTTATTTGCAATGGGGTCCAAATAAAAAAAAAAATCAAATGAAGTATGAAAATACAAGTTTTCAATCATAAAAATACCTTGGAAATAACAAAATACGTTGTTAAGAAAAAACATTTAATAAGTAAACACATTTTCTGATTTTGCATAAAATAGTTCTTCCTACATACCTTCATCAGTGTTTCTAATGTCGTTCCATCTTCCATCATTTTGTGTTGAACATAAAACAAGGTACATACGTGTTTTGCAAGATAAATTCTTTGATTATAACATATACACGTCTATGCAATATGAATAGATGAATCGGATGATTCACACTAGAAGCTAAAGAAGGAATATTAAAAAGTAGAAAGATAAAAAAGGTAGGGCTGGACTAAACAACATAGAACAAAAAACAAACATATTGCATCGGAATTACCATCAGAATGTATAAATCAAGGGAAAAAGTTGAAACTAAATCATTGCAGATAGTAAATAGATGTCCACTTCTTGAAGGTAGTAATACTAGCTTTTATACTCGCTAAATGATATAAGTAATAAAAATGTAAATTAAATTACTCGATGTGCCACTAGATCATGAGAACCATTCATATTAACATCCAGATACTATAAGTAATTAGAAACTAACAAATCGAAAGAAGCAGATTGTTAATCCAACAATTTTAAGTTAAGGAGAAGGTAGGGGGAGAGAGAGAGAATAGTCAAAGAGTTAACAAAAGTATGTACTAACCTTCCTCAACTCTGAGCTCCAGCGGGGGAATTGGCTTTTTCACAGGGCTCTTAACACCATTTGCAATCTTCCCTCCCTTTCCTCCCTTTCCCCAACCCTCTTCAAAATACAATATTTGTACAGAGACAAATATATACACACATAAGATCACGCAGTAATGAAAAGTAATAGAAAATGAACATAAAAACATCAAGTATTATCAAGGCAAGCATAGAAGTGTAAGAAAGTCGAACCTTTAGAGATAGGGGTATCACCCTTCCCACCATATCTCAGTGAGAAATTGAGGTTGGCTTTTAATGAATCAAGGACAACAGGAAATAGGAACGATACATCAACCAAACAAAAGATGAATTAACAAGATGTATCGTGGATGACCTCAACAAAATTGTAGAGGGTAATAATATTTATAACAAAAGGAGAAATAAATGAGGTCCAACCTTCAGCTTCGAACTGAACATTCATTCCTCTCTTAGACTTTGCTGAACCATTGTCCTTCCCCAGAAAAGATGCTGTAATAATAAGTAATTCGACAAAGAAATCAGATCAATAAACTAGTAATTCAGATACTATTAATAAACAGCCATACGTTGAATCAATAGAAACAAAAAATAATCACGTAAGCAAGTCCTTCAAGAAGAGTATCGGCAGAGACTTCAGCAGTTAGTTAGCCTACATGCGTGTCCAGTGTCCATGACAGAACGGATTAAAACATTCCTTTCAGTGAGTTGAATTCACAATTATATAATTTGAGTATCCCCCCCCCCCCCCCCCCCCTAAAAGTCATCTCATCTTCTTTAAAGTGTTTCTTATTCAGTGCATTATTAAAGAACGTCAAAAAAATTAAAATATATATTATAAAAAAAAAAAGAGTTTAGTACTTGATCTAGCAACTATTTTTGTGGATCTAATTCTTTTGGGATCAATGAGATAAAATGTATTAAGGTTGCGTAATCTTTATCACTCTCAACAAACGTCCTAGCTTGCCTCTGATTCCATGTGATAAACAAGCAAATTAGACCCTCACCAATATTAAGTCTTTGGCAAAACATAGAGAGAATCAGAGAATTTGTGAATTTTTGAACAACGGCGAACAACTATTAAACAAAAAAGCCTGAAGGGGCACCAATAATGTGAAGGACCATGGCAACTGTTTAAGCTTTACTGCAACAAAATCTTCGTCCAACGGCAGATCTGTATAACGCATCCTGTTTATTGAACGCTGCAGCTCTGTTCGGGAATTGAATAGAGTAACAAAAACAAAAGTAAAAGGAAAAAAAATAGAAAAGCAAAAAATAAAACCCTCTTCATGAACACAAGCCCAATTTTATAATAATAAATAGATCTAGTATAATGTAAGATTGTGTAACTGATATTTAACAAAACCCTTGGTGTTTTTCATTTAATTTTCCTTTGCTTTCCATTTCTCTATTGGAAATCCAAAGAAAGTGTAAATGAATTAATTATGGGGTCCTGCTAATGAGTGATCTAAGGACACTTGCTAATCATTTGCTTTAGCAAACTATTAGCACTGGGGCTTTCACTAATGGAATTAGGTGTATTACATTAAATACAATTTAACAAGTTACCTGAACAACAATTTTAAAATGAACTTTATATAATGCACTCTAACCTTACTACAATCTCAATTGGACCTATAGCGCTAGTAAGCATGGTCGTTGAGGTAAAATTTCACAAAACTAGCTGAACATCAAAACATTGACACAGTCACAAAAGCCCCAAGTGAAACTTGAGCTACATTTTTGCAAATCCATAGGGAATTTTTTTCCCATATTTGTTGAGCAAAGCACCAAGTAAAAGTTATGTAAGGTAAGGTAAGTAATTATGGCATACCAAATACTACTTGCTTTCAAGAAAAAGAGACATATTTTCACCTTTTGAAGTCAATTAACAAAATCAAAAAAATATATCAAAATTGATGTCAAATCATTTGATTTTAGTTAATACAATCATAATTATTGTATAATACCTAAAAGGTATTATCAATTGCAAAGAAAAAAAATTGTTTTCCAAACTTAAATGACTGGCATTAATTTTAAACTATAAGATTTCACAAATTAACTTTAAAAGTCAAAAAGGGACTTTTTTTATGGAACGGAAGGAGTAGTGTTTTAACAAAGATGCTTGGAAAGTTTTTTCCCTTGTTTGTTGGGCAAATCACAAAGCAAAAGCTATTGAAGGATAAATATTAAAGGATGCAGCTAAATGCACGAGTGAATAAGGAATGAAAGACCAAAAGGAGTTGGAAATATGGGGAAAAAAGGAAAAAGAGGGATGATTACATAGAGTTTTGAGAGCTGATTTTCCCACTTTGGGTTGTGAATACCCTTTTCCTCCTTTCTCAGCCATGTGTTAAGGACTGGCGGCACTGTAATAGTATAAAACAAATAAATATGAGTTAAATAAATAGAAAGAAAACCCGAGACCAATGAATGTAGCAAACCCTAAACCCAACAAGCACAATAACGTAATCACAGAAATGAAATGCAGCTCCTGAGTTCACTGATAACTGTAAGAATTGAGAAACGAATAGCATTTCTAATTCATTCACTAACAAATGAAAACCCGCAAGACCAAATAAACACTACTACATCATCACATGAACAGCAATTTAAAGGGAAAAAAAGGCAGAAGAAGTATTACAGTACCCGAACGAATAAAAGCAGTATGATCGTGTATGCTCACAAAACCCCCCCTTCTTCTACCTCATCAGCTCAGCTCTCGCCCTTAATTTTGATGATTAATATTTGCTTTAGTGTTTGTTATATAAAGGAAAACCCAACATTGAGAAAACAAATGTATTTAATAAATGGATGGGCTGATTTTACATTTGGACTTAAAAGTCTTTCTTCTCATAAATCTATTGGCCCGCACACGAATTTTAACCTTAAGATAATGATAAATAGGTATATTAAAATATAATTCATACATTTTTTTAATTAAATTATATATATATATATATATATATATATATGTGTGTGTGTGTGTGTGTGTGTGTGTGTGTGTGTGTGTGTGTGTAGTTTTAATTAATTAAATTAAACTAATCTTTCTTTTAGAAAAATATTCTAAATTAAATGTTAATCATGATTATTTTACACATATTATAAAAAATTAGTATTTGGGAGTCTAGCTTCAAAATATAAAGACTATTATTGACTTTTGAAATCAAAAATTACATTTAATATTAATGGATTATATTAATTTTGAGTTTAAAATGTCTCAAATTGAAAAGTTAATAATTATATTATATAATTTTGGACAACTAAATTCGTTACCGGACAAGCACATTTAATATGATTTTTTTTTTAAATAAATAAATAAGTGAGATATAAATATAGCTTTAATGTATTTGTTGCACTAATGTAATTTGAGGTATTATCAAAATTAATATTGACTTTTTGATCACTAACTAAGCCTAAAGTAAGGAAGTTTCCTTTAACGATGATGTATGATATTTTAGAGGCGGCAAACCAGACGGGTTGGCCCGAATGAACTAAGTTATCAGCGGGTAGGGTCTTTGGCAGACCGGGCCAAAATGACTCGAATTTTTGTGGGTTAAAAAAGCTAAGCTTGTGGCCCGTTCGGACTGGGTCGGGTCGGTCCGCGAACCATTCATAATCATTTAATAGTATTAATAAATAAAATAATTAATAATTTTATAGCTATATATATTAAAATGTAACTAATCTTGTGATTAATTAATTGATAAATGTATATAATATTAACATTAAAGATAAGAGACTAAGAAAGTAAAAGAAGAACTAAAGTTAATATATATATATATATATATTTATATTATATTCATAATATTTTTTTGTATTATTATTCAATATCATATGTTAGAATTTACTTGTATATTCTTCATAATTCTCTACTTGATTCATTTTTTAAGTTAACATTTTTTTTGTCAACAATATAAAACAATAAAATAAAAAAAATTAACCCGCGAGCCGAACTGAAACGAACCAAACAAAAAAAACCCAACTTTCTGCGAACTATTTTTTAAAAGTCCAAAGCCTGTCCAAAAACGGACGTCCCGGGCCACTTTTGTCAGGTCATTCATTTTCATTTATAGTGGCTTTTTTTAAGACTAATTTTATAGTGCATTACAAATGTGAAATTACCTCCAAGTATTAGTAATTTTCCACAATTCATTCCAAATTTGACTCTTCTATTTATTTAGCAGCCAAGATGACTGTGGGTATGAAAGTGTGATTATTACTTGAAAAAAGTCATTATAAGTAAATATCGACTCTCCTTTTTATGGGTTAAAAAAGTTTAAGAAAACGGGATTCTTATTATTATCTGCCAAAAAGTGAATATGGTTTAATTATGAGTTACAAAATATAATTATGGTTTCAATAAAAACTAAAATTATTTTTAATATAAGTTATGTGGGTTAAAATCAATCGGTTATGGGTGTCAACCCATTCAAGAAAACTAAAATTTGCATACAAAGGCTTTCCTAAACAAAAACAAAAAATAAATTAATAGTCAACAGTATTTACAAGTATCTTTTTTCATAAAAGGAAAAGAAAAAAAAAGACTTTACTGCCCCCTTTTCCAAAACAGAAAAAGTTAAAAATAAAAAAAAGGGAAACATTTTACACTCCGATCCCCGAACCTCACTCGACCTAATAATAGCACCGGTAGCTTCTGAAATGGTACAAAAATGCGTACAGGAAAGAATTGATGCTAGCTAACTAGCAACAAACATGAATATCAAACTTCATAAATTAGTAGGCCTTAACCAGTAGTGAGAGAAAATCTGCACATTAGCATCTGAAAACAATGGATCCTCTTTGCACAAATGACGATGATAATATCTCAGGATTTCAGGGATTTCTAGAGCACCAGTTCGATATGTTACTAGAGGAAATCAATAATTTTCAAAAGACAATCTCGCAGGCGACAAACTCAAAGGACACCTCTGATGTTGTCAAAACTTTCACTGACCTGGACTTCTTCACCAAAGAAAACTCCTCACATCTCCCAGAATCCACTCGACACGAATTCAATAGGATTCTACGAGGCTTTGAAGCGTTTGAAAATGTATTGTTTCCCCGAATCAAGCAGACCCCATGTTTGTTCATAACTCGGATGGTTCGGAACTCCCTGGAACAGCTCAAAATCCCAAGCCAATTATCAAGGAAAAGGTAAATGTAGCGGGAAATTCTGCTATGCAGGGCATCGGTGTTTCTACCAAAAATGCAATCACAACAGATTCCATGGGTGGCATAGGAGTTACAAGATCAAATGTGACAAACAATATCAGAGAAAGCAGCAGCAGCAGCAGAGGAGGAGGAATGGTCACTTCATTTGTGAAATACGCAAAGGTGTCAAGTTGTGGTGTAGGCAGCAGGGGAATAGAGATGGTGGGCGATTATTTGAAGAAATATGGTTCAACTAGTAGCAGCAGAATGGCTGCTTGGCAACAGGTGGGAGTTACTAGAATGCCAAAACACCCTCTTAGGAGGAAGAGGAGGTACAAAGGGGTTTACAAGACTGAAGCAGAGGCTATTCTCAAACATGAACGCCTAAAAATTCATTGCAGATTGACAGCAGCACAATCATATGAAAAACATAAGGTAATTGCTTCCCAGCAAGTGCAGGATTCTGTAATATCAATACTATGGACATCACGAGTCTCTTACCCCCAAATAAGAAAATAGTAAAATTTGACCAACCGAATAAAGTACAATTTCACTGGTCATGAGATCACTACTGTTTATGTTAGTCTAAGCTCTCCAAGGGATTCAAGTGTCCATGGCCAATAGCATGGAAGAGAAGGGTCGTAGAATAACACAAACTGTGTAGTGATTTGTGACCATGTAGATTTATGAGTAAAAAACTAGAACCAAGGAGAATTCAAACATATTCGCACACAAAAACACACACAGAGTATATATATAGATTGATAATTTCTATTCACTAAATTCTCACTATCTTAATATTTTACATCAGGCTTACATAGCCCACCTAGAAGCACAAGTGCAGAAACTCCACGAGCAGAACAATTTCCTTAAAAATTTGCTTATGTTAAGCGTAAGCATGCTCCCAATCAGAGTTTTCCGTTAATTCTGCTGCAGATAATTTTGATGTCCCTATCATGCTTATGTGAAAGCTTATCCTCTCAGAAGATTAAAATGCATAGATTTATTGTTATTTATAATTTTTAAAATGGATAAAATTGTGATCATGTTCTTGCTTTTCCATCATCTTACAGTTTTGGAGAAGCAATGCAATGATAAAACCTCCTGGAAAACCATTGAAGAGGATTATCTCCGGACCCATATATAACTCAACTTAAACATTGATGAGGGCCACCTCAAGACCTCAACATAAACAATGAAGACCTTATTTGAGGACCATATAGAGCTCAATTTAAATATTTGCAGTGGCATTCATAATTATGTACATAATTTCTGCATAGCTTATAGGCTATAATACATACGACCATTCTGATGTGTTTGCTAGTGTGTCTGGAATAGACATGAAACCCCTTCCAGTAACTATATTCGATGAAATATGCTATATGTATATATATGTGTATTCATGTCTCCGTGTGTGTATGTGCGTGTGTATGTATAGAGGCCAAATGAAGTGAATTTTCTATTAAGTGAGAAAGTATGTGCAGACATAAACAAGTTACATGAGCTCAGAAACAAACAGAATGAGATGCAAGAAGAAACCTTGCAAATAAATAATATACACAAACCCCAATAATATGCAGCTAGTAACACAACCTTCCTAATTGTTATAGCATTTCGGTGCATAACATTCAAATGCAGAACAAAGCATTGCATATAAGTAGTGTTCAACCGTGAAAAACATAAATGGCCAAGTACCAAACAGTTTTTTTTTTCTCTCTCTGATTCTTCAAGGTTACACAAATTTAGACCCACAGTTTTGTGTTGTAGTTAAATGACAGGTTTGAACCTAGTTGTGCAAGGCCAATAAGAAAGTGGATGATGAATACAACTACATTTTACCATTTGCAACAAGAAAAATTACCTGCTAGTATCTACAGAATATGCTCTTCCACTTTTGATACTATTGTCCAAATTCACAACAAACGAGAAACCAACCATACGAAAGCTCTCTCTCTCTCTCTCTTTTCAGCTAGCCAAATAAATCGTCATCGTTTTCATCCTCATCATAGACTGAGTTACTTTCAGCTCTTCCACTTAAGGCACCAGAACCCTTTGTTTCAGAATCTTTAGTTGGAGAATCATGTCTACCACCAGAACTAGCAGAAGAATACGCCCAAGATGAACCCACTTTGCCAGATAGTGATTCTCCATAAAGGTCATCACAGATTCCAACTTTTGGAGGATTTTTTACCTTGTTCAATACTTCTTGCAATTTCTCTGTCACACCTTTTTGGGAAAGGTTGACTTCCTTCACAGGGGTTGTTTCCTTCCCTTTCGGTATTACCGTGACTTGAACAAGAGATTCATACTTCCCAACAAAACTTCCTTCTTTAACACCTAAAGGACCAGGTTCGGTTTCTACATCCGCACCATCCGAAACCCCAACCACCTCAACCAGCTCACCACCAACCTGATCCCTGAATGCTACTTTTGTTTTCTTTATTCTCTTAGCAGCTCTCTCCCCATTCTGCTGGGTGTCATGTCTTCCGCCTGAAGAGCTACCTAATTCAGTTGGTTTCGACACCAATCCTGAATTTGTCAGACCATAACAATTTAAAAAAGTATTATAAAGCAAAACAGCTTCTTCATCTGATGGGTCAGGAGGTTGGTGAATACTAATTTCTGTTAGTAGTGGAGGGGGAGGGAAAAGAGCTGCATTATTCGTTCTCAAGATATAAATTCTCGTTGAAGCAGCAAAGCGCAAGGACTGCCCTGCCTCAAGCTCAACTGGGGAATCTTTGGTTAGTCGCTCATTTGCAACAAATGTACCGTGCGCAGATCCCAAATCAATTACATACACACTGTAAAGAGAGATAAACCAGGTCAATTCAAAAAATCTGGAAAGAACATGTTAAAATTCGAAAGTTAAATTAGGTGCAAAGCGATAAAATAAACTACATTTTTATTCTTCAAAGTAGATATGATTATATGGCATTCATCATGGAGGATGGTGATTTAGGTCCACTAGTTCAGTAATCCTAACCATGCAGTTAAATAAACTTATTCTAGCACTGACTATAATTTCATTCTATCATCTTAATAAACATATTTTTATAATTGGTATTTCCATACACAGTAAAAAAATAGCATTTTCACCAAGACACGTAAGTATCATCAAAAGCAATGACCTATGAGGAGAATGTTTGCTTAGTTCCTCTCTTTGTAATATCTCACATGCTTGTTAAAAGAAAATAAAGCAAATTGAGCTGAATTTATCAGGAAGAGGTACAAGCAAGTATGGCAATTGAAAATAGAGTCTTATATAGACCATGGAAACATAAATCACCACATGGCTTCATTTTTCAGATTGGTGATTAGTATAACTAGTAGGATGTCTTCTTCTTAAACAAGTAAACCATGATAGAGAAACAAATCTGTAAATACTATGGGAGAATAAGTAACAAAGCACAAAGTTGAGAGTGGATCAAACCTTCCATTCTTGTGTGGGACAACAGCTGCATGCTGACGTGAGACCGATTGATGATCAAGCACATAATCACAAGTATGAAATTGCCTCCCAAAGATGTGCTTTCGCTTATCTACATTAATTCGATCAAGAACCTCACCGTCCTTCAAAACCTCAAGATAGTGAACTCCTGGTCGGGGCTCGATTGCCCAATCAGGAGGCTGCCAAGTGGACTGTCCCCCTCCAACCTGGGTCACATTCTGTGTTGGCACAACTGCTGGTACTACATCCAATCCCACGGGTTTCTGAGAAACTTGATGTTGGTTCTGGACCTTCTGGTATTGGGCTTGCTGGTTAGAGGTTTGAAGCTGAGAAAATGAGGTTGTAGGATGGGAAACTGTTTTAGGAGCAGGCCGTGTGGTTGGTTTAGGAGCTGAATTGGGAGCTACAGAGAATGGTTCCAAAGATTGAGCTTTTTTAAATCGATCAAGACCTGATGTTCTGTACATTTTTATGCTCTTCAATATGTCGATTAAACTCCTTCAGCAATTCTATAAAACTTCATGGATAGTGCAATCAAATATTAACTTCACTGCATTACCTCTGGCATAACAACTGAAGATGGAATCTGACTCTGCCCTTGTATTTCTCAACACAACCATCCCATTCAATACCTATGTTTCGTAAAAGAGCATAACCATAAGTTACAGAACATTGATTTCGTTTTTAAGTGGGCATATAAACATTTTTGAACATTTTCATCTCTACGTATTAGTGCATACATGTATTAATGTTCTAAAAATCTCCGCCTAAGTCCGCTGAATCCCCGCCTAGGTGCTAGACAAGTACTCTACCGTTTAGATTTGGTCGAGCTTCCAAGGCCTCTGCCTAAGCGAAATCAGACCTCTATCACATCGATTTAATAAAGGTTTTGAAACTCTATAATACTTTAAATGAATTTGTTAAGTCTTAAAAGATTTATTTTTTTCAGTAAAATTTAAAAAATTACATCTACTATATGTAAAAATAAATAAATGAGACCGTCTAAAAAAATACCTAGCCTGCCTAGCAATTTTAGAACACTGACGTGTATATAAGATTTCTTAAAAAGCCATTTTGAGCAATGGGGTGGTAAGTTAAAAGTTCAAAGAACATCTTACCGGAAACAAATGTTTTTAACAGTGTGCACAAAAAAAAAACTTCTACATTATGAGCCAAAGAAACTAAATGAACGATCCCCAAAAAATTCTTTGTTCACAAAGGCTATTGGAATCATTTGTCATACAAGATAAAACTTATCAATAAATAGTACTCCACTTTTTAACAACTCTATAATAAGTAAGAAACTTTACTAGAAGTCCCTCTGCTGCAACAATACTAAAAAGATGCTAGGGAGTACAACTAATTGCAAAAATTAGAGCATAGACCGACTACCAGACGCAAAACAAACAAATTCGAGATGTTAATTGGCTACAATAATATTCAAAGATCAAAAGGGTAGCTGAAATAATAGCAAGTTTTATGGTACATAAACATTGAACTGATACAAACAACTATAAGAATTTTAGTAATTTTTTTTATAAAAAAACATTATTCTAAATAATAATATTCAAAGATCAAAACGGTGGCTGAAATAATAGCAAGTTTTATGGTATATAAACATTGAACTATAAGAATTTTAGTATTTTTTTTTAAAAAAAATGTATTCTAAATAATGTAAGAGTTACGTTACGTAGGGCACCTCAATTAAACCCGACGAGCGTCAATACATATCAAAAGCTGATCGGAGGTGAAGACAGGCTCGATTGTAAATCGTCGGAGAGATGATGGAAGAGAGAGAGTGAGAGAGAGAGAGAGAGGCTGACTGGGGGCTAAAGGGTAGAGAGCTTCTTATTACTGAAACATCCCTATCTCTATATCTAATGCCAACTATATCCTTTTCAATTTCCATTTATTTATTCTTTAGAGAGGGAGAAAAAAAAAAGTCAATTGAAATTTGTATTTTTGTTATTCCTATTTTTATTTTGAGGTTCATGTATTTCTAAGAGAAAATAACAGCGTAGTAGTCCCGAATAAAAAAAAGTAATGCAATTTTTTATTACGTACATATTAATTGGTGAGGTCAGATTTAACCATTTTATTTTCATGTGAAAAAAAATTATATAAAAATATATTAATTCCCTTGATTTAATATTTGGCTAAAATATAATATAATCGAAGGTAAATTAATAAATGTAAATTTTTATAGAATAATTTATAATATAAAATAGAGTGACTCAAATTCCAAGATTTTAACATTTAACGACCTCAAATCAATTTAGGTTTCAACATCTAATAGTCTAAAATCATTTGGGATTTTAAAATTTAACGGTTACTAATCTATCTCTCATCCCTCCCCCGGAATTGAACATCTTTTTTTCAAAAATCTATCAACTCACATTTCTCGTCCAAATCAAATTCACCACTATACTATAATAATAATTGTGACGACCCCAAATCCGGGTTCCTTGAACCTCGAATCCGGTTCAACACGAGTACAACTTTTTTCTTATTGTTCATGAATTACAACAATATTATAATTGTTAAATAATCATTTATTTACAATTTTACATCATCTCTTTCTATTCCAGAATCGCAATCTCTATACATTCCTAGTCTGTCTTAATATCATACATGATACGACATTCTATTACAATCAATTTGAGTATTTAATACTCATATAACATACCAACTAAGTCTTATACTACACAATCATTTACCTGTCCAATTCGAACTGATATCTACAACAAATATTTAGATCTTCAGTGAAAGTAATATGCTTTCATGTTCCTTGATCTTTATCGAGAACTTCAAATAATTTGCACTATCTGAAAAATGTTGGTTTAGGCAAGAATGAGCACGACGGCTCAGCAAATCTAACAGATAACACATAACACATAGCTCATGTTTATACATGCTTCTCATGCTTCATACATTACATTATATGAATGCATCATGCTTCTCATGTTTTGCATTTATTCATGCAACATACTGATCATGCATTGGAATGAATACATGACATACAGTTCAACTTATTCAATTAATTCAGGTTTTCTATCATATAAAATCAACACACCTCATATGGTTTCACAAAAACATATTTAATTCAAATTCTCACATGCTTCAAGTGTACACACAATAGTTATACACATAGCAACAATATCTGAAAAACTTGTCTGGTTAGCTTCTACCATTTACGCTTATTTGCGTCTTTCGTTCAACTTACAATTTATATAGGAAATTGAAATAATCATTAGATATAATGACTATTACTTAGCCTTTATATAAGACTCTAAGTTTAAATTATTAACTCTTAAGATGTCCGACAAACGAACCCTTAAGTTCTGGACAAAAACACTATACGATCTTCGTACAACTCGCTTTTAATAAGTTGTCTAAATTAGTCACTGTTGAAAGTTGTTTGATTTGATGATGATGACTGTTGTGCAAAAAGGATTGTGGTAAATGTGCTTATGTGCTTACTTGATTATGTGCGTAAATGTTCTAAATGTGCTTATGTGCTTAATTGTTTATGTGCACAGTTTGTCTAAAAGTGTTTATGTGGTTATTTGACAAAGTAATTATATGTTAATCTATTTACGTGCTTACACTGTTATGGGTGTATGATATATATTACCTATTTCAAATACTGTGATGTGCACACTTGTATAGCACAAATATGATCTTGTCATATACTATCTGCTGCTTATTAAAGAGAATGAAAAGTTATCTGGTTAAAATGTTGTAAAGTCCTTTTTAGATATATGTGTACAAAGGACTTAGATTTCAAAGATCAGAAATGTTAGGTTGATCTTTCAATAGAAGTCACTCTGCATAAACGATGTATGATATAAGCAGAGTTGCATAAGAATGAATCACTGTTGAACTTGTGCATATCAGAGTCTGTAAAAGTCCTTTCAATATGTAATGATGTAATAATGTAAGAAATGACTTAGTTAGAAAAAGATCAAATATGTTAGGTTGATCAGTCTATATGATTGTAGAATGGACTCTACGATTCCAAGCAAAGAAGACTCAACGATTCGGCATGATCGTAGAGTGAAAGGTACGAATCTTAGCCCGGACGACTCTACGATCATCAAAGAGAGACAGACGTGCAAGAAGTCTACAGAATATTCATACAAAATCAAATAACTGATCAAGTACTAATCGTAGAGCTGAACTCTACGATCGTCGAACAGACAACCAAGCTAGCCTGCAGATAACGCTGAACCAAAGAAGAAATATACTCTACGATATACACGCTCTTGCAAGATCGTAGAGTAAAACTTGAAGAGCAACCACATACAACTGAATGTGGCACAGATAGAAGAAGTCGTAGAGTGGAACAGAATGACAAGGCAATACAGAAGATTGCTATACACATGGAACAATCGTTGAGTAGAATTAAAGGATGAAGCAACAAAGACTACAACTCAACGATTTCACTAAGAAGCACGGCAGTTCACAAACTCTACGATTTGAACAAAAGGACAAGATCGTAGAACGATATCATAAAGCAAAGCATTGCAGACAAACTCTACGATCTGATCACAAAAGCAAGATCGCAGAGTAAAAGAGAAGTACGCTCCATCTCCACCATTTACCCGACATACTTCATATGACGAATGGAGATGAATTCGTAGAGTCTAAATGAGCAGACTATCACTCTACGATCTAAATAAGCAGCAAAGAATCATAACTGCAATATAGTGTGAGAGAAAAGAGAATACTCCCTGCCCAGATTCAAGAAAGAGTAAGTGCTCTTTGGAAATCAGATGCATGTCAGAGTCACATAAGATTGTGTGACTAAACGACTATAAGTCAGGACCCACTGCTCAGGAAGATGGTGAATAAAGTCAGAAATGGGACATCTCTGAATACATCAGAACAGTTGGTTCTAAAAGTCAATGAAGGTATTTATTGATGAATCAGAAGATTAATTAACAAAGGAAATAATAATCCTTGCTGAACAAATATGGGTATGCAACGGCTATAAATTCAGAGAAAGCTGAGCTACAGGTCAATATATCAGAACTTGTCAGAAAAAGGAAAAACACTGACACAAGCGGCAAGAAAGTCAAACATCGAAAATATTTAAGATCTGCACAAAGCCAAAGGAAACCAACGGGATTTATTTAAACGGTAAAATATGCTCAGAGATATAAAGGCGTACATAACAAACAGAAAACAGGTTGTTGAAAAAGTTACGAGAGAGATGATGGTAGACAACAACTGATCGTAGAGTGGAACAGAAATGAATATACTGAAAGACTCTACGATCCATCAGAACACTAAACACTGAATTGAGAGGGACATAGAGATAAATAACTCTATTACAAGTGAAGTGTTTAGAGCTGCTAGGTACATGGAAGAGAGAAGCTTAAACGCCAACTTGATACATACATGGTAGCAACTGAGTACCAAAAGAAAGGAGCTTCACAGTCATCTCAGAAGCCCATCTCGAGAATCTATAATCTGTCTATGATAAAAAGGAACAACTGAGTACCAAAAGAAAGGAGCATCACAGTCAACTCAGGAGTTCATCTCGAGAAGTTATCAAGTACCAAAGAAGCTGAAGTATAAAAGCCTACCAGCACAATGGGTGATCACCAGAAGATATTGAGCATATAAAGAAGTCAAGCATCATTTCCAAACTCAATATTATCCCAGGAATGATCACACCCTGCTACTGAGTGTTTATTAAAATAATAAATAATTACCTTATTAACTTCATCTTTCTTTAATTACCATTTAATATCCTTTAAATAATAATTAATTAGCTATTTATTATTTAATATTAATTAACTATTTATTATTCAATATTAATTAAACAATAAATAATTATTTTACTAACTTCATATCCTTCTTTATTTATTATATAATAATAAATAATTAGTTATTGTATTTATTTGCTTTAATTATTATTTACTATTAAATAAATAATAATTAATTATAATCATAGCTTTTATTTACATTATTTATTATTTATTATAAATAATAAATAATTATTAAACTTGGGTCTCAAATTAATTATATTAATTTTTAAGCATTTTTATTCATTTTGGACTTAAATGACCCGAACTGACCCGACCCGAATGGCCCGACCCGACCCGAAAAGAAAAACTCACTGGCCGTGAATAGTGTCAAGGGCCCCGGCCCTCCTTTGTAGTGCAAAACAAGGGCCCCGACCCTTGTGTTGCAGAATCTTCAGAAATGCCATTTTTAGATTTTTCAACTTTTACTCCTTTGATTAAAACTTGCATAACTTCTTCATTTTAAAACATTTTGGGGTGATTCTTGAGTCCATTCTCATTATAATTCCCCCCTATACAACTTCTCTTTAGATCCCAAATCCAAATTCCAAATGGATCTATGCTTAAAATCGCTCACAAGGGAAAAATGAAAACTAACTTCACAATCCTTGGTTTTAAAAATCATATTTTAACCATAACAACTCATATGAACATTATACCAACTAGGTTTTGTTCTTAACTTATATATTTATCATATCAAAGAAGAAAATCTCATACACACTGTGAGGATCCGAATTTCAGGATTTCTTTAATAATATCAAATAAGAATTAATTGATATAAAAATATCAAGGTTGTTTAAGTTAATTATTATTTTAAGTAATTTAAAGTGTTTGAAGGGATTTAATTAGTAAATTAAATTTGTACAGAGATGGTGATGAATTATGTGAATTTAAAATAATTGAAAAGTAAATAAATTGTGTAAATACAATTTATGAAGAATAAAAGAAATTCCAGGTAAATGTACAATAAATTGTACAATTTAATTATTGTGGAAGTACAAAAGTTATGATTTTAAAGGAGGATATGTGATAATGTAAATGCATGAATTAAATATGTATATATTTATATATATACATTTGTATATATATGTGTGTTATGTTTAATTAATAATTATAAATGTTATTAATTATGAAAATTAAAGGGATTAATAATTAAATTAATCCAAAATTAAATAAAAATGCGAATGAGGAAGTTAATAAAATTGTAATTATTGATTTTAGATTTAATTAAGAATTATGGTGAAAATTTAGAAATTAATTGAGAAGGAAAAGTAATTATATAAACTATATAATAATAAATTATATAATTTATATAAGGAAATTAAAATAAGGTATGAAGAAAATAATAATTATATAAATTATATAAGAATAATTATGTAATTTATATAAGGTGATTAAATGAAATAAGGTTGGAGGAAATTAAGAAATTATTTAAGAAAAGAGAATGTGAATATATAAATTATATAATATTAAGTTATATATAATTTATATATATAAAGAAATTATTGTAAATATTAAAGAAATGGAATAATAAATAAGAAAGAGGGATGTTCTAAGTTATTAAAAATTATATTTATGTATAATGGAATTATTATGACCTTTACGAAAAATAATATTTCGGAAACGTGAACATGTTAATGTAACATGTTGTCCAAGTAACGGAGTGAAAAATTCTGAAAAATAATTTTTATATGTACTATGAATTATTTTATAATTTTTGGAGGTATAAATTACCTCAAATAATTACATGCATGTCATTATGCGTGTACAAAATTTGTCAAATAAAGTACCCGAAAAGGTATTAATATTAATGATAAATCATATTATGAATTTTGGTATGTTAAAATAATTATTTTACATATATTGGGTAAAAT
The DNA here is from genome assembly GCA_947179155.2 of Hedera helix. Taxonomy (NCBI): domain Eukaryota; kingdom Viridiplantae; phylum Streptophyta; class Magnoliopsida; order Apiales; family Araliaceae; genus Hedera; species Hedera helix. The sequence continues at coordinate 812,771 of OX359286.1, forward strand.
AATTATTACACGATATAATTACATAATGTATAAAAATAATTTATTTGCATGCTAAAATTAGAATTTTCGAGAAGGAGAATAAGCCGGCTGGAAGGAGAGTAAGAGGCGGTGGAATTGTGAGACTTTTAAAAGTGATTAAGTGTGCTTTGCTTATATAAGGAAAGGAAACAAGGAAAAAGAAAGAGATAACAAAAGAAATAAAAACAAACCATGCTAACTTTTTCTCTCCACCGTAACCACCGTGAGCCACCAACCACCAAGCCATCCGACCACCATGGCTGCAAGAGGGAGAAGGGAAAATTTAGAGCTATTAAAGGAAGGAATTGAAAAGCTTTGGAAGGTATACAAATATTTTATTTGTTTTATTTATGTAATTGTTGGTGTTAAATAAAGTTTATGGGAAAAATAAAAAATAATTATAATAATTATTTCCAATAATTTTAGGATGTATATATATGAATTATGCAATTTTTGGAATGGTTTTGTTGTGAAAAATTGGATCAAATGATGTTATTTTGCTTGGGTGGCGTACTGTTCGCGAAGCAGAAGAAGAAGAAGGAAAAGGCTGCCGCGCAATGCACGGCAGCCATATTTTTTCGTACGCCTGCCTATAAACGACGCCGTGTTGGGGCGTGCGTGGAAGAGATCCGCGCAATGCGCGGAGGATTGTGAAGCGGCTGCGAAACGACGTCGTTTTTGGGCGTCGGCAGAAACAGTCGCCGCGCGTTGCGCGGACGACCGACGACACGCTGGAAATTACCAGCGTGCCCCTGCTCTTTTCGATAATACCGACCGTGTCCCCTGGCCCTGTAAAATTACATCCGTGCCCTTCAGCTTTTCTAGAAATACCGAACGTGTCCCTAGCTGTACAAAATGACCGGAGTGCCCCTGAACTTTCCGGAAAATTTCGGTTGTGTCCCTAAGAGCGCCGAAATGACGAAAATGCCCCTGGACTTTCCAGAGAATACCGGTTGAGTCCCTAAGGGCGCGGAAATTACCATATTGTCCCTAGAAATTAGTTTTTAATGAAATAAATGTTTAAAAATTGTTTAAAAATTTTAGAAAATTATAGAAAAATACTAGAAATATATAAATGATGTTTGGGCATTAAATTTAATGTTTTTGCATGAATATTAAATATTGGGGATTAATATTTAAATACTTTAAATATTAATCTAATAAGGTTACAAGTTAGAAAATGATTAAATAAAATTTTCGGACAACCGAAAATGCTAAATTTTATCTAATGAGCCGGGTTGTCCGTAGTAAAGGTATTAAATATTAAGTTATGCTAATAATTTAAGGAACGAGGTTATTATAGTTGGCCATATAAATTAATAATTGGTCCATAGATGATATTAATTAAGTAAATTAATATCATAAAGAGATAAATAATTATTATTTTATGATCATAGGTTGATCGAGTTAAGGGTTTGAGCTAACAATTTAAATAACTGGACGCCAGGCAAGTTCTTCAGTCCCTTTTATGTTAAATGTTGGACTGTTATGATATGAAATCCTTGTTTTAAATGCATACAACTTATGTGTTGCGTGATACGTGATTAATATGACCACAATGTGTATTTTGTGCAACGATATGAATATATATGAGATATATTGTTATAGTAGAAGCACAAGCACATGATGTATGACACACACCAAGCATGTTAAGGTATGTGCTACGTGATGCATAAACTGTTGAACTTGCTGAGCCGTTGTGCTCATTACTTGCTTAATATACATTTTTGCAGGAAAGAAATGAAATTCAGGATTATCAGATTCCATTAAAGATGAATTGACCTAAGAGGTTGTAAACGTAACTGTATCATTTTCATATTATAATACAATGTGGGTAAATTTGCTAAATTTACGTTGATGCGTTGTATATATGTATACATGCAAAATTGGTCCAGATAGGACAAGTAGAATTAAAATATGAATATGATTGTTTAATGTAGATGGTATGAAAGAGATTATTATATGTTTAATTATGAATGAGGATACAAAGAACTTTTGTATGGATGTAAATGATACTAAATGGTTAATGTTGAGCGTTATGACACTTGTAATAGAAAGAAAAAGTAAAGGTTACGATTCAGGGACTAGGATCCAAATGTAAGAATTTTAAAAACCCAAATATTTTAATACAAGGATTGAGAAAAAGAAAAAAATTTATACCGAAAAATTTGGTAATTGATGTTTGTAATGTTAATTAATGGATCAATTAAGGTGGTTAAAGATATATTAACGAACCGAAATTTGGACGTAAGAAAAATAATGTATCATAAATACAAAATTTAAGGTAAGAATATGGGTCGAATTTCGGGGTCGTTACACACATCCTCTAGCTTTCAAAATGAAAGGCTATAAATCACAACCTCAACTAGGGTTTACCGGTAAAAAAACGCAATATGAAATTTTCTTCCATTTATTTGCATAACACACATACCAAATCATGATATAAACTTATCAAACTATGAATATACATATATTACATAGTTAAAGACTTCTAGACCATCAAAACAAGTTTTGATCGGTTAAAAATATATTTTAACCGTTTAAAACTTATTTAAACAACAAAAAGGAAATTAAAAAGGTTTAGAGTACTTTTTAACCTCTTAGCCATGGATGATCTTCTTTCTCTTGATATGAGCTAAGTTTGTGCCTCCTTATTGACTATCCTCTAGCAATTTTCCTTTGTGAAAATCTCCAACAATGCTCTCCCTTCTCTCAGAATTTCTTCCTCTCTCTAAAAATATCACCAAGCATAGAAATGACCAACATTGCTCATGTGTTGGTAATTCCTATTTATAGAACTCTAGGATCCTCCCAATTAAGCTACTAATCAACCAACACTTGGGCATTTAAGGCTTAAACTCATGCTTACTATAGCTTGGATGGACAAGGTGATTGACAAGAATGAATGACTCATATCAAGGTTGCTTGTAAGCAACTTTTGGAGTGTAAAATAAACCAAATAAAGCCACACTCAACATTTTCATGTGGGGCCCCCCCAAAATTCGGGATTTTGCATTTTATTACACCAATTTGGCTTTATTTTTATATCCTATATCATTATATAAGTATCCATATATATATATACACCAATGTATATATATTGACCACCACTTTGACTACCATTTGGGCTCCACATTGAACTCTAGGATTTATTATATTGGGCTCCTCCAATTAAATTTGTTTGGGCTCAATTTATTTACTACATTGGGCTAATATTAAATACCCTATGTTACATTTAATTAAAACAAGCATTAGGCTTGGTTAATTATTACATAAATCAATGTTCAAATTAAATTATATGAACTACTAGGCTAATTAATTTGACCTAGTTTAATAACTCAATTGGACTTATAATATAATCCAATTAGATTTGCTATAATTAATTCTACCACATTGGGTTACTTAATTAACTCATTCATAGTTAATTCTCAACACCATATTTATTTACCTAGCAATTAACCAATGATTGGTCAATGCTCTCTCTTGTCTACCAACTAGGGTTATTCAATTAACCCTACACTAGTTAATTCTCTACACTCAATCAATACTTGAAATGCTTCTCCCAACCATTGACCATCATTTGACTTTTAATGGTTTGGGCTACATAACTTACTTTTTATTGGACTCTCTTATTTAATTACCCTCTTCATGTAAATATTTTCATATTGGCTAACACATATAATCCTTTTGGGCTAATTCACTAGTAGTAATTAAATTACTTGGACTCTTCATGAGGTTAAATCTTTAAATTTATTTGGACCTCTATAAATCCTCAACAAGACTTACAACAATTAACATATTGGGTTTGTTTTAATCTCACATTTGAATTCTATACCTCAACTTAATAATTAAGTTAATTTCTTAATTAATTACTTCTTATTATTGCCATCATCGGCAATAATTCTAGCACCTCTATAACTTTAACTCATAACTAATATAATTAACATAATTAATTATATTTCATGACTTTCATTCTTATTTCATATTTAAAATAATTAATTTATTAATTTTATTGAGTATTAATTTACTCATCTCCTTGTTTGGCTAACAAACACAACTCTAGAAATATATAACTATGTATATATATTCTTATAACCGTCTTCACTTCTCAAATGAATTTATTTCCTTAATAAATTCTCTATATGCATCATAAAATATTTTCACATTTAATTTCTAACAAATAAATTATGTTAAAAAAAAATGTTCACCCATTTTCTACACATCTTACTTCTTAAATTATAGGTTTTAAACCTTAATCTTTAATAAAATCAATTAAGATATTATTTAAAATCTTGAAAATATCTGGGATGTTACAATAATAATAATAATTAATATAATAATAGTAATAATCATAATAACAGCAATATTATTAATAATAATAATTATTATAATTATAATTATAATTATAATAATAGTAGTAGTAGTAGTAATTGTGACGACCCCAAATCCAGGTTCTTTAACCTCGGGTTTGGTTCTCACTGTACAATACATAACAACAATGAAATACATATATTGTATTCAAACTTCGCGGAATAATACAAAAGGTTCCTTAATCAAAAGGCTACACTTCCCAAGGTCTATTACCTTAATCTTAACATTACATATCTTAAGGGAAATACAAAAGATTTACAACAGTAATTACATAACAGTAATATAAACTAACATGCAATTACTAAAACTAAACATTCGCTTTCCCCTTGCCTTTATCCGATTTAGAGCTTTCGGGATTGGCTGAAATAAAGTTATGATATAGCAAGAATGAGCAACTAAATGGCTCAGCAAGTTTATAAACAACAATCATACGATATATCATGATGAAGGGAAATAACTTCAAGGTCTCAACAATAACAATTGTGAAAGATAACAAGAATCAATGTTCAATAAAAGAAGGAATTGACTCTTTACTGCTGAGTGGTCTTTAATGACCATGAACTGCTACTAAGGTAGAACAGACATACAATGTCTGACTCCTTGTTAAAATAACGGGACACTTGAGGGGATCAGTCCTCTCATGTCCTATGTATATGCATCACATTTAGTTTTCTTGCGCGCTGTCGGGTCTCCGACAAATAAAAATCCCCTTTAACTAGGGTTGTTCTATCTCAGTCTTACTGTAAGAATCCGCACCAGCCAATGGTTTGGATAAGCTTTTATAATATTCAACTAAATGAATTTAACATGCATTTGTCTAGCCGAAACAATTAGCTTAGACGTTCTTAAACAGTTTGCAAAAGCACTATGTGCGAATACAATAATCAATAACGATGTGAAGTAATTTTCGATAATTAATTCACTCAAAGGTCTGTCAAATATCTACGAGTGTAGATACTTGCTCAACAATAATTGAATTTCTCAAAGTAATTAAAGTTGAATAATAATTGCAACAATAAGTACAAGTTAAGGGTAGAAGACTTGCCTCGTGCGTCGTTTACTGCTAACCAACTTAATTTAACAATCCTTGAACGGACCTAACAATTAAATCAGTTTGATCTTAAATTAGTATCTTATACTTGTAAGTATAATGACCTTTATAAACCTTACGAACCACATAATTATATAATTATGGGTATATAAACACATAGGAAACATTATCATTAATTACTTGATAATATTTCAAACACAAAAAAACCTATATTAATTATTTAATATAGTTCATACACTTATATAATATTATTAACAATTTAATAATATTTTATTAGTCTTGTAGTATTATTAATCGTTTAATAATACATTATTAGTCTTCTAATATTATTAATCTTTTAATAATATTTTATCAATCACTTAACATTATTAATCCATTAATAACATTTTATTGTCCTTATAATATTATTAATTATTTAATAATATTTTATCATCCTTATAATATTATTAATCATTTAATAATATTTTATTCACCTCATAATATTATTAATCCTTTAATAATATTTTATTTATTATTTAATATTATTAACTATTTAATAACATTTTAAATAATTATCTAATATTATTAATCATTTAATAATATTTTATTACCTCATTAATATTATTAACCATTTAATAATATTTTAAACATTATCTAATATTATTAATTATTTAATAATATTTTATTTAATATCCAATATTATTAATCATTTAATAATATTTTATTATCTTATTAATATTATTAATCATCTAATAATATTTTAAATCATTATCTAATATTATTAATCATTTAGTAATATTTGATTTAGTATCTAATATTATTAATCATTTAATAATATTTTATTCATTATCTAATATTATTAATCATTAAATAATATTTTATTCATTTACTAATATTATTATTTATTTAATAATATTTTATTGACTTATTAATATTATTACTCATTTAATAATATTTTAATCTCTTACTAATATTATCCATCATTTCATAATATTTAATTACTTATTAATATTATTAACCATGTAGTAATATTTTAATACTCTTTAAATAATACCAAAAGTTAACTTTTAAATTGGGTTAACCTTAGTATTTAATTTAAACATTTAGATAGCATTGGTTTACAAATAGACTCCATATAAATTTGTTTAATACCAAAATATATTCATTTTACACCTATTTCAACTTAATTTTTCAAAGAAAACTCGACCCGGATCGACCCGACCCGACCCGGACCGACCCGACCCGACTCGGAGCACCAAAAATCTGCTTAACAGATTGTTCTGACGCAGCTGCGTCACTCCTGACGCGGCTGCGTCAGCCGTTTTATCCGAAAGTCAACTGTTTGACTGTTCGACCCTCCGACGCTCCGACAGCCATAACTTCTTAATACGAAAACATTTTGGGGTGATTCTTGAGTCCATTCTCATCAGAATTTCCCCCTCTACAATTTCTCTTTAGACCACAAATCCAAATTCCAAACGTAACTAGACTCAAAATGGCTCACAATGCAACATAGGGTTTTAAAATCAACATCCTTTGCGGTAAAAGCCATAACTTCTTTGTTATTCATTATTTTTGAAAAGTTCAAAAAGGTTTTATCTTTAAAACTCATAGATCTAGCTTTCTAGCCATAAAAATCCACTTTCCAATTTGTACATTTCAAAATACAACCATAAACCTAGCATGCATAGTTAGGGTTTACCGGTAAAATTGTGTTATGAACTTTTCTACCATTTTTATGTATTTCTAACATACCAAAACATTTTATAAACACATAGATCTATGAATATACATATATTACATAGTTAAATACTTCTAGATCATCAAAACGAGTTTTGATCGGTTAAAAATTAATTTTAACCGATCAAAAGCTTTCTAGACTACAAAAATGAAATAAGATGAAGTTGAGAGCACTTTTAAACCTTGAGGTCTTGGATGCTCTTCTTCTCCTTCTACCAAAGTAAGTTGTGTAGCTTGAGGACATCCACCAAGACCTTCCTTAGCTTTTTCTCTCAACACTTAGGTGTTTTGCTCTCAAATGCTCTCAAATGCTCTCTCTCTTTTTCTTTCTAGCAACTTCAAATGAACTAACAAACATTGAACAAGTGTGGAGTGTTTCTTTTATAGCCAACCACTAACACACCATTAACTCACTAATTCACCCATGTTGGTCAATTTAATTGCTAATCATGCTTACTATTTGATTGAATGACCATTTGATTGACTCATGGAATGACTAGGGTTGTTCAACCACTATATGACATGGATGGATTTCCAAGCAATCTAAGAAGTCAAGTTATCCATGTGGGGCCCCCAAGAATTCAGCAAATTGGATTATCCAAGCCATTTTTCCTTTATTTTTAATGCAAAAATGTGCATATATACATATATATATATATATATTGACCAAAGTTTGACCCTTAATGGACTTCACATTGGGCTTGGGAATAACTTCTATTGGGCTCATTTAATTAAATTGTTTGGGCTCAATTTAAATACCACATTGGGCTAGCATTTAAATAACTATGCTACATTTAATTAAATCAAGCATTGGGCTTGTTTAATTAATTACATGGGCTAGTAATTAAATTAATTACATGGGCTACTAGGTTAATATCTTTAACCTAGTTTATCAACTCATTTGAATTTAAAATATAATCCAATTAGATTTGCTTTAATTAATTATACACTTTGCTTTAATTCTTTAAATAAATATACAAGCACATAAGTACATTTATTTAATTATCTAATGCACAATTAATTAATGAGAAAAATTTAAATTCATTGCTAAATATTTATTAAGTATATTTACAATGACTAATGAAATTCGTGGTCATTACATTCTCCCCCCCTTATAAGAATTCCGTCCCCGGAATTACAAATTTAAACTACTCAAAACAGATGCGGATAGTTAGCCCTCATCTTTTCTTCAAGCTCCCACGTAGCTTCCTCAACGTTGTGGTTCCTCCAAAGGACTTTGACAGAATGTATAATCTTATTCCGTAATTTCTGCTCTTTCCTATCCAGTATCTGGACAGGAATTTCCTCGTACGATAAGTCTTTCTCGACTTGTATTGGCTCATAGGATATGACATGTTTGTGGTCTGGCTTGTATGGTCGCAGCACTGACACATGAAACACATTGTGAATATGCTCAAGTTCAGGAGGTAAAGCTACCTCGTACGCCACTTCGCCCACTCTCTTTAATATCTCGAACGGTCCTATGAACCTCGGACTCAGCTTCCCTTTCTTTTCAAATCGGATCTTCCCCTTCCAGGGAGATACCTTCATGAACACAAAACTTCCAATTTCGAAGTCTCGCTTCTGTCGATGTAAATCGGCGTATTTCTTCTGACGGTCCTGAGCTGCTACTAGCCGAACTCTTATTACCTTGATAATCTCTACCGTTTGTTGAACCAATTCCGGCCCCAACAATCGGTGTTCTCCTACCTCATCCCAACATAGAGGTGTTCTGCACTTCCTTCCGTACAATGCTTCGTAAGGCGGCATGCCTATGCTTGCATGATAACTATTATTGTATGCAAACTCAACTAATGGTAGATGGTTCTCCCAACTGCCCTTGAAATCCATCACACAGGCCCTGAGCATATCTTCCAATGTCTGTATTGTTCTTTCACTTTGCCCATCGGTCTGTGGATGATATGTTGTACTCATTCTCAACTGTGTCCCCAATCTCTCCTGAAGACTTCTCCAAAATTTTGACATGAAGCGCGGATCTCTGTCTGACACAATAGATACCGGCACCCCATGTCTCGAAACTATCTCCTTGATGTACAGTTTAGCCAACTGATCCAAACTGAACTTAATCTTGATCGGCAAAAAGTGCGCTGACTTTGTTAGTCGATCTACAATCACCCATATTGCGTCAAATCCCTTCTGTGTTGCTGGAAGTCCTACCACAAAATCCATTGTGATATGCTCCCATTTCCACTCAGGAATCTCTAACGGCTGTAGTAATCCACTTGGTCTCTGATGTTCAGCCTTTACCATTTGACAAGTTAGACATCGGCTGACACATTCTGCGACCTCCCTTTTTAAATTCGGCCACCAAAAATGCTGACGCAGATCTTGATACATCTTCGTACTTCCCGGATGTATCGAGTATCTCGTACTGTGGGCCTCTTGCAAGATCTCTTCTCGTAGTTCGGGCACTAGCGGCACCCAAACACGATTTTCAAATCTTAGCAATCCCATGCTATCTTCCTTGAACTTGACCTCTTCCCCTTCGGTCATTCTCATCCTTATTCTGACACATTCTTCATCTTTGTCTTGAGCCTCTTTTACCCGATCTAACAGGGTTGGGCTCACTTCCACTTCCATTGGCTCATTTGGATTTCTTACCTCCAACTCCATTCGAGCCATCTCTTGAACCAATTGTTCCTGATCTGTCAAGATGAACAATTTCTCCCTGCTCTTTCTGCTTAGAGCATCTGCTACTACGTTGGCCTTGCCGGGATGATATAGAATTTCACAATCATAGTCCTTGATCAATTCTAACCATCTCCGTTGCCTCATATTTAACTCCTTCTGTGTGAAGATATACTTCAGACTCTTGTGGTCCGTGAATATCTCACATTTCTCTCCATATAAATAATGTCTCCAGATTTTAAGGGCAAACACTACCGCAGCCAGCTCCAAGTCGTGGGTAGGGTATCCCTTCTCGTAATCCTTCAACTGTCTGGACGCATACGCAACGACCTTGCCGTTTTGCATAAGCACACAGCCAAGTCCCTTGTGCGATGCATCACTGTAGACCGTAAAACCTCCCGTATCGTCCGGTAAAATCAATACAGGTGCTTCACTAAGTCTCTTCTTTAGCTCCTGAAAACTCTCCTCACACTTCTCCGTCCATACGTATTTCACCGTCTTCCTCGTTAGATTGGTCAGTGGTGTTGCTATCTTTGAAAAATCTTGAATAAATCTCCGATAGTAACCCGCTAACCCCAAGAAACTTCTTACCTCCGTCGGCGTCCTTGGTTGTTCACAATTCATCACCGCTTCCACCTTTGCTGGATCTACTGAAACTCCCTCCTTGTCAATGACATGACCTAAAAATTGAACCCTCTCCAACCAGAATTCACACTTCGAAAATTTAGCATACAACTGCTCCTTCCGTAAAATCTCCAACACCAATCTTAGGTGTTCAGCATGCTCCTCCTCCGTTTTAGAATACACCAGAATATCGTCAATGAACACAACAACAAATTTATCCAAGTACTGCTTGAATATTCTGTTCATCATGTCCATAAATGCGGCTGGCGCATTCGTCAGTCCAAACGACATCACCAGAAACTCATAATGCCCATATCGAGTTCTGAATGCCGTCTTGGGTACATCCTCCTTCCTGACTTTCAACTGATGATAACCAGTCCTCAAGTCAATCTTTGAAAAGTACTTCGCCCCTTTCAATTGATCGAAAAGATCGTCAATTCGTGGCAACGGGTACTTGTTCTTAATTGTCACCTTATTCAGCTCTCTGTAATCCATACATAACCTCATCGATCCATCCTTCTTCTTTACAAACAACACAGGTGCTCACCATGGAGAAACACTTGGCTGAATGTACTTATTATCCAACAACTCCTGTAGTTAGATCATTAACTCCTTCATTTCTACCGGAGCCATCCTATATGGTGCCTTTGATATTGGTGCTGTCCCCGGTACCAAATCAATTACAAATTCTATCTCCCTATCTGGCGGTAAACCTGGCAGTTCGTTTGGAAACACGTCCATAAACTCCCTCACTACTGGTATTTGATCCATCTCGGGATTCACCATTTGTGTCTCCACTATGTGAGCTAAATACCCTACACAACCTTTCTTCAACAGTTTCTTGGCCTGCATCATCGTCAGACATGTTGATTGTCTAGACGACTTGCTGCCATAAAATACGACCTTAGACCTGTTTGGTGTCTTAAGGTGTATACACTTCCTTTGACAATCAATTATAGCTCCATGGTTAAACAACCAATCCATTCCAAGTATAACGTCAAACTCCCCCAAACGTATCGGAATTAAATCTACTCTCAACTTCTGACCCCTGATTTCAGCACAACAGTTTCTATGTACATACTCTACAGGAATCACTTCTTTATTTGCAACTTCTATGTTCAGTGGGTTCTCTAGTTTTTGTCTAGGCAATTCTAACCGTCTAGCGAATTCATCAGACACAAATGAACAGGTAGCACCCGAATCAAATAATACATAAGCATTTATATCATTGATCGGAATAATACCTGACACCACGTCTTTTGATTCAACGGCGTCTTGCACCGTCATGTTGAAAGTCTGTGCCGTTGGTTTGTTCTGTGGCACCGGCCCTCCAATGGTCAGTTTGGCGTTGTTGTTGTTGTTGTTGCTTCCCCTAAAGCCCGAACTCCCTCCAGTGTTCTTCTTCTTCGGACAATCTTTAAACTGATGGTCCATGGCCCCGCAGGCGAAACAACCTCCCTTCCTTTTTGGTGTGGGACAATTAGGAGCGATGTGCCCCTCTTGCCCACAGTTGTAACAGACATTCCTTCCCTTAATGCACTCCCCTGAGTGATTCTTCCCGCATTGACTGCATTTGCTTGCTTTCTTTGACTCACTGCCCTGGGGTGTCCCCGAACTACTGTTGTTATTCCACTTGCGTTTGTTCGAGTTGCTGCCCCCGCTGCTACCCTCTCTGTTTCCCCCATCGCTTCTCTTCTTGTTCCGTTCTTGATTGTGCTTATTCAAAGCTTCATTTTCACCCTCAGTTATGATAGCTTTCTCCAGCAGTGTTGCAAAATTTGTGATCTGGAGAACAGCTACCCGACTGTAAACCCATGGTTTCAGCCCCTGTTCGAATCGTCTAGCGCGTCTTGCCTCCGTGTCCACCTGATGTGTAGCAAATCTTGCCAATTCATTGAACTTGGCGGCATATTCGGATACCGACATGTTACCCTGCTTTAGTTCTAGGAATTTGATTTCCATCCTAGCCTTTGTGCTTTCTGAAAAATAGTTTTCCAAAAATACCTCCTTGAATCGCGCCCACGCGATCGTTCCCTCCCCTGCTCTATTCTTATTGGCCTTCCACCAGTGGCTGGCCTCCCCTTTCATCATGAAGGTAGCAAATGAGGTCATTTGCTCCTCCCTAACTCGTGCAACCTCGAAGACTTTTTCCATCTCCTCTATCCAGGTCTGTGCTTCTATAGGATCCGTGGTCCCTTTGAACTCGGGTGGTCCTATCAGTTTGAAATCTTTAAAGCTGGCTAGTGGAGCGGCAGGGTTTGTTGCTCCAGTAGCCTCTGCGTTGCGTCCGCGGAATGCTCCCATTAGCATTTCCACAAACTCTTGGACAGGGTTTGGTGGTACCCCTCCGGCGTTGACTGACTCTTCGGGTGGTGGTGGGGGTAGTCGTTGATTTCTTCTCTGTGGCGGCATTTTCTATATAAAGAAAATTTAATTAATTAAAATTGTTTCAATCTTTTTACTTTCGTTTTGTGGCTTAAGTATTTTAAACTAAAGCACAAATAATCATCTCGACACCTATAAATATAAACGGAAATGCATTTATATTCATATGCTAAAACACAGTGCCTAGCACTTTTACATCATAAGCATACTGCTATAAACGCTGCTAATCCCGATGGTTAAAACAAAAGACGGGATCTAACATATCCCACAACTTCATAGAGTTGGGATTTAAACCTTACTAACCCTCTATCAGAACAAAAGTAGGGTTTCTACTGCATCTATGTACATACATCATAACGAAAGAAAATACAACTAACGGCGCATCCCTCGACGAATCGCATCGTCGTACTCCTCATCTCCAATGGTCCTGACCACGCCCCTACTAATGGTGTGCAAGGTCTGGCCTTCCTCAGCAGGGTAGTAGTGCACCCTACTCTGGAATCTACCAAAGGATGAGCGATAGACGTAACTGAGCCTATCTATCCTCACCCTCTTTTCTCTGACCTCGTCCTCCAGCTCCATCATCTGTCCGTGAGCTGCATCACGCTGAAACTCCATATCTAACCTCGCCTCAATGGCCTGCTGCATTTGGCCCCTCATGGCCTCCCTCTCTGCCTGCGTCTGCTGAATCTCCAGCTCAGCGGCTACCAACTTGGCCTCTATCTCGACCATCCTCGCCTTCAGCTCTATGTTCTCGCCAGAGAACATATAAGCTGTATCTCTGTACTGCTGCTCCGTCTGCTGGTGGATCTGGTTCTGCTCCTCAAGGTGCTGAACCCTCTCCTCTAGCTCATCGTTAGCCGTAGTGAGAGTATCGATGATGTCACTGGCGACAGTGCCCATGCCATCAACATACTCAGCTGGCTCCTCATCCTCCTCATCATCAGTATCGGCCTCCTCCTCACTGAACTGCCCCATAACTCCGCCCCAGACAGCGTCCTCTCTATCTCCCTCCTCGGGATCTGACTCTGGCTCCTCGACAGGTGCAGCCACCCGTGGCTGTGCGGTATCCATAGGGATATCCGTAAAAATCACCTCCTCTACAGCAGTGCTCGACTGTCCTATCTCCGTCATCCTACAATAACACAATAACACATGTTAGTACAACAATAAAATATATTCATTGATGAAATGAAATGATATTTTATCATGTACATCTCGGCTCGACGGATTTTCTCAATCCATCTCCAAAAATACACAACATGATGAATCTCCCCGATTCATCTCCTAACGCACTCGATAAGAGTTTAGTACTAAGGTTATAACCTAGGTTTTGCAATCCTAACGTTTCTAACCTACAGCTCTGATACCAACCTGTGACGACCCCAAATCCAGGTTCTTTAACCTCGGGTTTGGTTCTCACTGTACAATACATAACAACAATGAAATACATATATTGTATTCAAACTTCGCGGAATAATACAAAAGGTTCCTTAATCAAAAGGCTACACTTCCCAAGGTCTATTACCTTAATCTTAACATTACATATCTTAAGGGAAATACAAAAGATTTACAACAGTAATTACATAATAGTAATATAAACTAACATGCAATTACTAAAACTAAACATTCGCTTTCCCCTTGCCTTTATCCGATTTAGAGCTTTCGGGATTGGCTGAAATAAAGTTATGATATAGCAAGAATGAGCAACTAAATGGCTCAGCAAGTTTATAAACAACAATCATACGATATATCATGATGAAGGGAAATAACTTCAAGGTTTCAACAATAACAATTGTGAAAGATAACAAGAATCAATGTTCAATAAAAGAAGGAATTGACTCTTTACTGCTGAGTGGTCTTTAATGACCATGAACTGCTACTAAGGTAGAACAGACATACAATGTCTGACTCCTTGTTAAAATAACAGGACACTTGAGGGGATCAGTCCTCTCATGTCCTATGTATATGCATCACATTTAGTTTTCTTGCGCGCTGTCGGGTCTCCGACAAATAAAAATCCCCTTTAACTAGGGTTGTTCTATCTCAGTCTTACTGTAAGAATCCGCACCAGCCAATGGTTTGGATAAGCTTTTATAATATTCAACTAAATGAATTTAACATGCATTTGTCTAGCCGAAACAATTAGCTTAGACGTTCTTAAACAGTTTGCAAAAGCACTATGTGCGAATACAATAATCAATAACGATGTGAAGTAATTTTCGATAATTAATTCACTCAAAGGTCTGTCAAATATCTACGAGTGTAGATACTTGCTCAACAATAATTGAATTGCTCAAAGTAATTAAAGTTGAATAATAATTGCAACAATAAGTACAAGTTAAGGGTAGAAGACTTGCCTCGTGCGTCGTTTACTGCTAACCAACTTAATTTAACAATCCTTGAACGGACCTAACAATTAAATCAGTTTGATCTTAAATTAGTATCTTATACTTGTAAGTATAATGACCTTTATAAACCTTACGAACCACATAATTATATAATTATGGGTATATAAACACACAGGAAACATTATCATTAATTACTTGATAATATTTCAAACACAAAAAAACCTATATTAATTATTTAATATAGTTCATACACTTATATAATATTATTAACAATTTAATAATATTTTATTAGTCTTGTAGTATTATTAATCGTTTAATAATACATTATTAGTCTTCTAATATTATTAATCTTTTAATAATATTTTATCAATCACTTAACATTATTAATCCATTAATAACATTTTATTGTCCTTATAATATTATTAATTATTTAATAATATTTTATCATCCTTATAATATTATTAATCATTTAATAATATTTTATTCACCTCATAATATTATTAATCCTTTAATAATATTTTATTTATTATTTAATATTATTAACTATTTAATAACATTTTAAATCATTATCTAATATTATTAATCATTTAATAATATTTTATTAATTATCTAATATTATTAATCATTTAATAATATTTTATTACCTCATTAATATTATTAACCATTTAATAATATTTTAAACATTATCTAATATTATTAATTATTTAATAATATTTTATTTAATATCCAATATTATTAATCATTTAATAATATTTTATTATCTTATTAATATTATTAATCATCTAATAATATTTTAAATCATTATCTAATATTATTAATCATTTAGTAATATTTGATTTAGTATCTAATATTATTAATCATTTAATAATATTTTATTCATTATCTAATATTATTAATCATTAAATAATATTTTATTCATTTACTAATATTATTATTTATTTAATAATATTTTATTGACTTATTAATATTATTACTCATTTAATAATATTTTAATCTCTTACTAATATTATCCATCATTTCATAATATTTAATTACTTATTAATATTATTAACCATGTAGTAATATTTTAATACTCTTTAAATAATACCAAAAGTTAACTTTTAAATTGGGTTAACCTTAGTATTTAATTTAAACATTTAGATAGCATTGGTTTACAAATAGACTCCATATAAATTTGTTTAATACCAAAATATATTCATTTTACACCTATTTCAACTTAATTTTTCAAAGAAAACTCGACCCGGATCGACCCGACCCGACCCGACTCGGAGCACCAAAAATCTGCTTAGCAGATTGTTCTGACGCAGCTGCGTCACTCCTGACGCGGCTGCGTCAGCCGTTTTATCCGAAAGTCAACTGTTTGACTGTTCGACCCTCCGACGCTCCGACAGCCATAACTTCTTCATACGAAAACATTTTGGGGTGATTCTTGAGTCCATTCTCATCAGAATTTCCTCCTCTACAATTTCTCTTTAGACCACAAATCCAAATTCCAAACGTAACTAGACTCAAAATGGCTCACAATGCAACATAGGGTTTTAAAATCAACATCCTTTGCGGTAAAAGCCATAACTTCTTTGTTATTCATTATTTTTGAAAAGTTCAAAAAGGTTTTATCTTTAAAACTCATAGATCTAGCTTTCTAGCCATAAAAATCCACTTTCCAATTTGTACATTTCAAAATACAACCATAAACCTAGCATGCATAGTTAGGGTTTACCGGTAAAATTGTGTTATGAACTTTTCTACCATTTTTATGTATTTCTAACATACCAAAACATTTTATAAACACATAGATCTATGAATATACATATATTACATAGTTAAATACTTCTAGATCATCAAAATGAGTTTTGATCGGTTAAAAATTAATTTTAACCGATCAAAAGCTTTCTAGACTACAAAAATGAAATAAGATGAAGTTGAGAGCACTTTTAAACCTTGAGGTCTTGGATGCTCTTCTTCTCCTTCTACCAAAGTAAGTTGTGTAGCTTGAGGACATCCACCAAGACCTTCCTTAACTTTTTCTCTCAACACTTAGGTGTTTTGCTCTCAAATGCTCTCAAATGCTCTCTCTCTTTTTCTTTCTAGCAACTTCAAATGAACTAACAAACATTGAACAAGTGTGGAGTGTTTCTTTTATAGCCAACCACTAACACACCATTAACTCACTAATTCACCCATGTTGGTCAATTTAATTGCTAATCATGCTTACTATTTGATTGAATGACCATTTGATTGACTCATGGAATGACTAGGGTTGTTCAACCACTATATGACATGGATGGATTTCCAAGCAATCTAAGAAGTCAAGTTATCCATGTGGGGCCCCCAAGAATTCAGCAAATTGGATTATCCAAGCCATTTTTCCTTTATTTTTAATGCAAAAATGTGCATATATACATATATATATATATATATATATATATATATTGACCAAAGTTTGACCCTTAATGGACTTCACATTGGGCTTGGGAATAACTTCTATTGGGCTCATTTAATTAAATTGTTTGGGCTCAATTTAAATACCACATTGGGCTAGCATTTAAATAACTATGCTACATTTAATTAAATCAAGCATTGGGCTTGTTTAATTAATTACATGGGCTAGTAATTAAATTAATTACATGGGCTACTAGGTTAATATCTTTAACCTAGTTTATCAACTCATTTGAATTTAAAATATAATCCAATTAGATTTGCTTTAATTAATTATACACTTTGCTTTAATTCTTTAAATAAATATACAAGCACATAAGTACATTTATTTAATTATCTAATGCACAATTAATTAATGAGAAAAATTTAAATTCATTGCTAAATATTTATTAAGTATATTTACAATGACTAATGAAATTCGTGGTCATTACAGTAATATAATAATAATATAGCAATAATAATAATAACAACAATAATAATTATAATAATAGAAATAATAATAATAATAATAATAATAATAACAATAATAATAGTAATAATAATAATTATTATTATAATAATAGTAATAATATAATAATAATAATAATAGTAAAAAAATTATTATTATTATTATTATTACTACTACTACTACTATTATTATTATTATTATAAAAAATAAAAAATTTGCACATAAACAACATAGGTCACCCTTTTAGCATTGAAGCTCTTTTCTTATTTTTCGGGTATTGCGATCGTTATGTTTCCACATGCAAATTAATTTGGGTGAAAAATCACAGGGACGGTTCATATTTATTATATTTGATTTGTAAGTTATTTTAGGTTGCAAAGAGTTTTTAGGTAATAGAGTATTTTTAGAATTTTAATCTACGCCCGTACCTTCAGGCATGGACAATTACGTGTCATCTCTTTGGTGTTTTTGCGGGCTATATCGTGAGCAACTATTGTAATAGGTTTTAACTCATGGTATGAAAGTTTTTTGTCCAATTTAAAAAAATATATATACAGAGGAAAAAAATGCTATAGTGATGCAATTTAGTTGGTGTTATGATAATACTTTTTTGTTTGGATTTAAATGACTCATTTTATACTTTTGAGTATATATGTTAAAACCTTTCTTTTGAATTTTTTCATCTTTTTTTTTCTTCATCGGATCCCACCAAATGACTTATAGTACTAACTCATTTTTCACATAAAATACTGTTCATAGATCATATTGATCGATAGTTAGAGATACTGGAGACAAATAAATTCTGGCAAACTTCTCATTCTGTTTTGTCAATAAAGGGAAGGTATGTGGGATATCCGAAAACACTATATTACACAAATTTGAACTCGTTATAATCAATCAATTAATTGTTCAAACCTGCCAAGAACTAATTTTAAGTTGAAAATGAGTAACACACTAATGTTTGCCTCAAAAAGAAATTATGACTGAATTGAGTATCAAATCTTTTTGTATTAATAGTTAGACTCTCAGTTCTATTATGGAACTGAGAGTCCATAACAGTTTTAAATTTTTCAATTTAAAATTATTAAATACAGTACTCAACTGTTATATTAGTTGCACCGCGTTTTCAGACACGGATTATTCTTAGTTTTATACAAATTACAATATATGATTAGTGTGAATCACCAGTTGACTCTGTCCCAGGATCAATTAATAATTTTTATTTTTGTAATGTCTAAAGTATACAAGTTAACTAGAGATTCAGATATGAGATTTACGCAAATCTCATACAAATAACAATATATAATTAGTGCAAGATATTACCTACCCCTGCCCCTTAGACCCTGAATAATTACTCCAAAAATAAGAACAGAGGCAGTACATGCAAGAAACAGTGTCTAGTAGTGTCCAGTAACCAGTTTCAAAATTTATCAGAAAAGGATTAATCATTAAAGAATTTGGAAACAGTTCAGTTCTGCAAGTCTTTTCACTTTTCGTGGTTATGAAAAAATATCATAATAATTAATGAATCTGCGTTACAACATAAGAGTTGCATGTACAACATACCCCTACACCAGATCCAGATTCAGGATCAAAAGAACACGCACGAATAGAGTCCTTCGACAAGAATCTGCGAGTAGACGCAATGTCATACTCGGTAAATACAACTCACAACTCAAGACATTTTTTTGTCCTCTGAATATATACGTAGTTCTTGATATCTCACGCTGATCGCGATACAGTTTACACACCAACAAAACTAAAGGAGCACAAGTTAATCTATGCTAGACCTATAAAAGAAGAAACTAGGCTTGAAGATCCACTATAATGCTAATACTGCATATTGAACCAAGAAAAGTCTCGCAAGCTAGCTCTGTGAAGCTCTACACTGAGGTTTCACGTATGCGAATATTGCCAGCAGTTATGTACAATTGTCAACTATACACTAAACTAGTCATGCAAGGGCACACCTGCGGGCCTCAAAACTGCAAGGAAGACACGTACAAGAAAGAACCCGTCACTGAATATTGAGCTCGTGAAGCATGCAGTTAGCTCGAGTCTGGATGATGCTACGTTCACCAGAAGAAACACGTGGAGAAATAAAGTGACTGGTGAAAGATGATGTATCGTAAAGATAAACTTTTCCCCATCAAAAGATCACACATCTACTTTCCTGATACATATTCCTTCTCCACTACACTGAACATTACCTTAAGACGCTCTTGCATATTTGAGATGATGTTCTTTGTGAACCTTTTCTTATGTTTAGTACTTTTCAACCAACCGATACCAAGATATACTTGAACATTGCATACCATGGATCTCGAGGAGAGATCCTCGATTTGGTACCTTATGTGAAGCTGCAAACAGAGAATACATATCAGTAAGTTGAAACGAAAAATAACATCATGAAAAATACAGCGCATATCATTAAGCTTTACATACATTGAAATAGTCACCAAGTGGGATCCCATGGAGTGTCGTAACTTCTTCAATGACCCAACCTTCTCTATCAGAAAGGCGAGTTTTTTGCTGAGTGCTTGTCACCTCTCCCCTATAACGGGAAATATTTTTATCAAATCTATAATAAATCTGCCTCTCGAATACATCTTCCTTTTCAGACTCCCAAGGGCTGTGAGAATAATTAAGACACCCGGCTCTCTCCATAACCCTCTGCTCCAATTCAGTCCCACTAAATAATTCCATGACCATATTAGTCTGAAAGTGTCCAACAACATACAAAATCGTAGTCAAATATTGGCATATATACCCAGAACTTGTGAATTTATTTAAAGCAATGTGCATACAGATTAATATGCATACTAATACACATTTACATTCACCCATCCACACCATGTGCGTATAGACACACACATAGATAGGAGAGAGAGAAAGGGAGGGAGGGAGATGCATCCCAGTGTCTTAACACTCAATAATTTGCCTAGCCAAAAATGGAAAACGAGGGTCGCCTTTAATCTGTTGACTCTGACTGAACCAACAGATGTCTTGACTTCATCAGCTTTAATATACTCCCCCAATTCCAAATTATAAGATCAACTAGCCAGTTGATATTGGCAATTAAATATAAAATAACACAACATATGATAATTATAAAATAAATTACACAATTGAAAATAATTGAACTCAACATATTTTATAAAATTAAACTAAAAAGATCAGCTCAGTGGCTTTTGAAATATTGTGTTAAAACACAACATATGATAATTATAAAATAAATTACACAATTGAAAATAATTGAACTCAACATATTTTATAAAATTAAACTAAAAAGATCAGCTCAGTGGCTTTTGAAATATTGTGTTAAGACGTTCAATAACATAAAGTAAAGTAATACACATAAAATTTAAAAAGGAAAGTTACAGTTTGTATACCCTTCAAGGATTTGGTCTTTCAATGAGACTTGAGAGAATGAGAAGGTATAATTTGCTTAAATGCTAGAGAAGAATTTGAGATTTAAAGTTGGGAGAAAAATTGTGTGGTGTTGGGTTAAATTTCAATGTTAATTTTATGCTTAAAAGATTTTCATTAACACTGATCAAACTTTTTTACTCTTTCAAACAACATTTTTAATCCTATACTAGTTAAGATATTTATTTTTAAGCGGGGTCACTTGCCTCCATTTGCATCCGCATTGCGTGCACGCACACACACACACACACACAGAGGTGGGGAGAGAAACAGAGAGACTCACAGGAAGTGAAAGAACAGACGAATAAATAACAGACATGTCAACATCCCCAACGCCCAAGAGTGGTCCACTCTCCTCACTTTGAAGGCTTTTGGTTTCATATTCTTCTTCTGATACTTGCAGGCTTTTGGCAACAGTTTCTTCTTCAACTATTTGGATATCTTTAGTGTCAGCTTCCTCTTCAACTAGTTGAACTTTCTGCTCAGGACTCAAGGCTCTTGCTTTCCATAGTGCCATTATTGTCCTATTCATCACACATTACACATTTAGCTAAATATATACATATACTTTCATATATATTTTTCATTTCGAAAATCCTATATATATATATACTTTCATATTTCTTTTCATTTCAAAAATCCTTCATGACTAGGATGCCAAACCGTTACTAATTGAACCAACTAACTAGAAACAATACAATACCAAAGCATGCAGTAAAATGCTCTAAAGTGAACCATTCCAATGCTTTCTTCCTACTTACAACTTCTGATATAATCCCGCTGTCCAACGTTATGTAGCCACTAGTTTTGTGTATATTTTGCATGGATTTAATGACCTCCCAAAAGCATAGTTGTAAATCGTTATTTTTCACAAGTTTTTTAAATTCTCAATCTATTTTCAGTCTATATATATATAGAGAGAGAGTGATCCATAGCTAGCGCTAGATGAGAGCGCTAGTCCATCTAATGCATCTCCCACCGTTCATAGCTATATATCAAATGGTTCATATTTAATACATAAAACACTTTCTGGGGATCTAAGGCCCAAAAGGAGTACTTTTAGATTCGGAAGGCAATTAGATGGAAAATGACATAGTTGCCCCTTAAATTGGTTACTTTACAAAATAATTTAAACGCCTTCAGGGCCTTAGAGCCTCAGAAGCTGAACAATTCCAGATTTTCTTCTTATCTTCTTGTTTTCCATTTAGTTTTTTGAACCTTTAATGCATATACAAGTGTATATTTAACCTTGCATGCTTAAATAAAGAGCACATCAGTGGGAAGTAAAGGCCAATATTAAATATATTTGTTTTGATGATTTTTTTATGATTCTCAATAAGTTTTACACCTGTACAGATATCTGCATGCAGTCATCTACAATAACGGACCAATCATTATTAATTAAATCAATTAATTCAAGTAATTGTCACCAGCCAATCTCTTTGATAAAGTAACGGACTTGTAAATATACAGGGGCAATACTATAATTATTATGTACTATCACTAATTAATTCTTTCTTTTTTCTTTTTTGGAAGCAAAGATCAATATGTTTAAACTCTCTCAATACCTTCCGGGGGGGTCTAAGGCCCAGAAAGGGTTTAAAATTGTATTACAAATAATTGTTTTTAAGGGACAGCCAACTCATTTCACTTAAAAGTGTCTTCCAAAATTAAAAACTGGCCTTCCGGGTCTTTAGACCTTGAGAAGGTATTTTATGTATTAAATAAGGAACTGTTTGATATAGGTATGAACGGTGGAAGATGCACTAGATGGAATAGAGATTCCATCTAGTGCTGGCTATGGATCACCCCCTTTATATATGTGTGTGTGTGTGTGTGCACAAACATATGACATGCTTTTGGGGCACCTTAAACTGTGCCAATAAAGGTCAAAAGAAGGTGTCTACATAAAGTTTGACAGGTTGAATATAACAATATATGGTAATGTCTACTCCATACGAATTATAAAGATTATTATAAAATGGGATAGAAAAATGATAAGGCAGTTATTGGGCTCAATGGCACGCAACCAATTAAAGAATGACAACCATATACGACTATATAAGAGTGAATGTTACTAGTCTTCATGTTACTAAAACAAACTTTATAACATTGGCTTCAAGAAGATAAAAAAATTGAATGAGAATTAAATATATCTGCTGCCAGAAGTGGTATATATAGGACAAGAGTGTAGAAAGTAAGACAAGAAGACTAGGAACAAGAAGCCCAGGACCAGGCTGTGAACAAAGAGAGGGGGAAAGGCTCAAAACTTTAATAAAAAGTGGGCAAAATAAAGATATCTAGGAAAAACAGATCAATTTTTTTTTAGGAAACTGTGATATTGAATCATTACCTGTGTGCCACATTGAAAGACACGAAAGACTGAAAATGGAACTTCAGCCTGCCTTCAGTATCCTGTGTTTTTGCACCATGTTTTGCATCTGAACCTCTGCCAGGTCGTAAAGTCATGACAATAATTGGACTACCCATTGATGACAAAGTAGGAGGAACCACCTGAATGGTTTCTATATCCTCCCAGAGAAAAAAGAACTTTGTCTTACGTCCAAAAAGATCAGCATGAAATCCAATTATTCTTGCTGATAAAAATAGACGTCCCTGCACAGAACAATTCCAAGTGCATGAGAGAGAAGATTAAAGCCCACCCAGAGAGCATAGTAGAACTTCTGACACATTCATCATTTAATTGATAAAATCAAAAAGTGCATACATATAACATCTTTAAGCATACCATAAAGGTATCAGTCAAAAGGAAAAGAAACCAGGTGTCACAACATTTTTTAACGCTAACCAAAAAAAGTCAACTGCTCAAAGTACCTGCAGAGGCTTTTTAACACTAAACAAAAAAAGTCAACTGTTCAAAGTACCTGCAGAGGCATTTTACGTTTCAACTGACATGTAAAGTCATTGATAAGAAATTCTTCTTGTGGAAGCTTGAATAGTTTCTGAAACGCTGAATTTGTTTGAGGAGAACGCAATTTTATCTACAAAACATTCAATGAATACATAAAACGAATTAATAGTAAAGGGAGATAAAAATGAATAATATAATCCTTTATATTTCTAGGAGAGAACAGATTGTCATTTACCTTCTTCCCCACTTCCTTCTCCATCTTAGTTAGATATTCTTTAACAACATTGCTACCTCTTGTATCATTCAAGAAAATTCTTAGATGCAATTTAGATTGATATGCCTGAGCTAACTTCCCTTGAAGAGGAACCAATACATCAGCTAACTCTGATAGATTACTTTTCACAAAATTAATTTCAGCATGTCCCAGGGATGTAGCTTCATCAAACGGTCCATCAAAATCATAAACATCCACATCCAGCATAGAAGGAGGCTCGTCCATCGCATCAAATTCAAATATTTCTACAAGGTACCAATATCCAGCAAAAAAATCAATCAAATAAAAAGGCAAATCATATCATGAACCCACTATAGAAGTTGGTACATATGCTCTATGTTTTCGATAATTTTTAGCCCATAATACTACGTAGAAACAAAGCACCAATGTAATACGGTTATTATAGAATAAATATAGTAGAAAATCAAACTCACCATTCCACTGAGGATCAGATTTCTGGAACTTGATTGAACTGGTTCTAGTTTTCCCATTACAGCTAAACACCACATAAGGATCTGATAACCCAGTTGAATCAACAGCTGCCAGATTGCTTCCTTCGAGCAAGGCAACAGTTAGCAACCACCCATCCCCCCGTGCTTTGAGTCCGTGATCACTGCCTAAATTGATATGATAAAAAAAATTAATCAAAGATAGATATAGATTAGAAAAGTATATAAAAAATATTCTTTTGGTAGTTGAGCTGCAGCCAGAAATTTGAATGGAGGCATAAAATACAAAACCACGCAGATCTTAGTTAGAATCAGTAACAAAACACAAAAGACGAAAGAAGCATAGCATGTAATGTAGTAATTTTCTCAAGGCCATTTTACTGTACCAGAACAAGTGAAAGATCTTAAAGATATAACCACCTCTCGCTATTAGCTGGAGAGTAGACATTATATTTCAAACACAACTGCTAACACTAATTGAATGGACAATTTAATATTTCATAACTACCTTTCTGCACCCTTGCCTGCATGAAACGTGATATAAGTGCCAGCACCCGTTCACCTTGAAGAACTAATATTCCACTCACAATCACTTCCCCAATTGAATCCGGCAAGTCCAGCCCAACAAACTCAAGCCCCTGAACTGTGCTAGGCATGGATAGCCAGAGGTGAACAAGCACGTACAATCCCATAAATAAGGTGGATATAACCGTAAAATTAGCAAAATATTGAATTGCCAATTTCCAGTCTGACTGGGGCTCCACCTGTAGAGATGCCAAAACCTGTTCCTTGTCAGAAGCAATGTCCTTCGGATCAACTAGATTTACATTCTGAGCCAATAAAGCGGCATACTGTTGAAAGCTGTCCCGTATACCTTGTCTTGCACCATTTTCTATCATACCTTTCATCATCGTACTCTGCAAAAAATTCATCCGCCACGATATTACCAATCGAGATGACTGTTCTCCTGATGGAAGCTCAGGACCCGGAGTGATGCAGAAAAGCACTTCTGTCCTAAAACTGCCCCCGTAAGGAGCATCTGGGGTGCTCACACTTGATAAAACTGCAAAACTCTTCCCATCTGCTTTCAAATATGTTTGCTCCTCATTTGCTTTCAAAGCCTTAATTAATTTAGTGGCAGCTTTTGTACAAGAAATCACTCTTTTCAGGGTCTCACCACCATTCTCAAATTTCCAAGGTCCTAGTTGCAGTTCTGTAGTTCCCTGTACATCTGCTAAAGATTTGAGAAAGTTTGAATCTGAAGAAAAGAGCAAAGAGTTCAATTCAGGAGGCGCAATAGCATACAGTTGGTCTAGAACTGCTCCTCCAGGAAGATTGTTTGGCATTTCACCTTCTTGATCTCTATTTTCCATGGTTTTCATTATTTCTTCAAAAGCAACGGATGAAGGTGGCTCTTCAGACTTGTCCTCAACAACCTCACTGTTGGCAGTTTCCGGTAACTCTGGTAAATCCATGACTTTACTAGAGGTGGTGGAGACGGAGACTGCATCAGAATTTTGTCTGAAAATTTGAGCAATTCTGCCTGCAAAAGTTTGCATATTTGATTTCTCCTCCTTAGAAGGGGCAACTTCTTCTAATCCGACTGAAGAAGGCAAGCTACTGAGAGATCTTGACGGTGGTTCAACTACCGTGTCATTAGACTTTCTAGATGCAGAATCAAGAGGTTGTGTGTCCATGAAAGAATTGCTTTGTGAGAAACATATAGTGAGAAGAATTTCACCTATTAAAATATAAAGAAACAAATCTAAGTCCAAATCTGCAGTACATATCACTTTAGCTAAATTTGCTAGAGCAACTACAAATAAAAATTAAAAACATGTAATACTTGATCAATATAACAGTTCCCAGGAGATAAATTGATTTCTAAACTGACAGTCAAAATTGTGGCAAAGGAAGTTTCGTATTTGACAGTTCCATATATGGAACAATTAAACCGCAATCAGATACAAGTCAAGTTCAGAACAAGCCGATACAAAATTTGTCTTTTGTTAGATAATAAAATGGGCTCAAATCTGGTATATAAAGACATCAAGCTTTCTAACCCAAAATCAATTGACAATACGTAGAGTTAGCCTTAGTCAATATATACTAGATATACTTTCTCAAGATATTTGATGTGGGACAAGTTATATACTCTAATAACACCTTTGAACCAGTGAAATGAACCCAACAAGGTGAGCATTATTGGGGGCATATTTACAAATTTCTAAGAACAATGCAAAAGCAGGAAACCAAGCCCTCATTGACAACACAATTTTTCACCATACCATCAAAAGACAATTTGCAACCACTTGTATACAAGAAAAACAGATCCCAAGTGCTCAATTACTCCTACCTTTCGTATTTGCTTGATTTTTAGGAGGAAGGACTGTCTAGTTGATTAAACTGAGTATATCTCAATCTTAGCCTTCTAAAATTCATTAGAAATATGAAAGAGAAGCAAATTAATATTTCACGTTTACATACTAAGACACTAATTCTTCCTTAGAATCTACAAACAACGGATAAAATAACAAATTTTTCTATTTAAAAAGACGTACTTGTAAAATGAGTTAAGCTTACCACAGTCCTGGATCTTGGACTTTTTCTTGGGCTGCAAGGAGTACCAAGCAGTGCCTAATGACTGACCCTCAGCATCCAAAACCCGAGAAACCGGCACTTTAATAAAACCAACAAAATCATCCTTACAGAACTTATCTTCATCCAATACATAGAGTTTGAGCACTTCCTTTAAGTCTTCAACTCGAAAAGAAAATTCTTCACACCATGAAGGATTTAAAGATTTTTTCACCACTTTACTCCTAAACTTCTGTTTTCCTAATTTTAATCTCACATATGGATCACTAAACCCATTTGGGTCCAATGCTGGTATATTTCTAGCTTCAATTACCCGCACTAAAAGCTTCATAATTCAAATCCAAAACAAAATTTGACGGCAAAACCTAACTTATTTCCCTATTTATGAGCTATAAAAAAAACAAAAAAAAACTACTACAACATAATCAACCGGACAAAGAATCAAGATTTAATCTGAGCAAATAACCAAGGAAAAAGTTTTACAGTGAAGTGTAGGATGACGTCCTAAGTATAAAAGTTATCAATCGAATTTAAATGAGTTAAACATGGATTATGAAAAGAAGATTGACTTTTGGATCTTTGAAACTTAAAAGAAAAGAATCATACGGTTTACATTTACAACAGAGGAAAAAGGGTGCAAAAATCTAAGCTTTTGGCTCTGCCTTTTTTGGAGCTTCAAGATTCTCTGATCTTGGGAAAAAGGGAATCAAAAATAATACCCGGTACAGAAAACAGAGGGAAATGCCAGAAAATCGAAGGAAAATCCGAAAAAAATAGAGGAAAAATCAATTAAATGGTACATATTGTGGGGAGAATGAATAGGATTGGTAACTAAAAAAACCCAGAAAATATATTCATGGATTTATGTATATATAAAATGAAAACCTACAAATCAATTGATTCAATTTCGGAAAGAGAGAGAGAGAGAGAGAGAGAGAGAGAGAGAAGAGAGACGCAGGAAAGGGAGACGTTGAAGTTGAAAACAAGAGATTAGACTTTTTCTTCATTTGATTTGATTACTGCGCGTATATTTTTGGACTTATTGACTTTCCTCGCCCAATTCAATAATTCTTGTGACTGAAATATTAAATCTGGATCAGACTTCAGAGGATAACTTATTGATATTTTTATAAATTAATTTAATATTTTTATAAAATTAAATAAAAATATCATATTTATAAATATGTCTTATTTGATATTATAAAAATATTAAATTTATTTATAAAAATATTAATTCTCTATCAAACATTTATTTTTTTAATTAGAGACCAATATTTTGGAGCTAACGTCAGATCCGCTCAAGGACATGTTGATTTAGATAAATATTTAATGTGTTTCCTAATTAAAGAAGTCATTTTTAGAGAAGAAACTATGTATTTTTCAATCACAAAAGATCCTATAAAATACAATGTTTCAAATAGATATATGCCTCTCTCTTTTTTATTAGAATTCTCTTTATTATACATATTTTTAAAAAAAATTTAATACATATTTAATGACATAAATATTATTTTTAGCGATAAAATAAAATTCATCACAAACAATTATGAAAATGTCACTAAAAATAATATTTATATTGCTAAATGTATATTAAGAAAAATTACATAATAAATATAATAGAGTGGATCCTAATTATATATTTTATACCAGTTGGCTGCTTTTTATGCAAAAAAGACAAATGAGGTTTATTTTTAAACTTAAAATTGATATAAAAATTAAGAAATAGTAAATAATATAATAAGTAATAATTTTTAAATAATTTATAATATGCATCCTTGCGTTGACCAAAAATAAACAAAGTTATGTCAATTTTAAATATAAAATATTTTAAATTAATTTTAAAAAATTGGTAATTATATGATTGTAGACACCCAAATTTTGCACTATTGTACTAACCCTGACAGGAGGGCAGAATCGTCATTTGACCCGACGAGCGAAAAGGAATGTGGACCCCAACACAAAGTCACCCCAACGACTTATGGTTAAATCCGCCACAGCAGACAACGAGCATCAGGCAAGGCAAACGACTGATTCAAAAGAACCTGGTTGGATCACCAAAGACGACTAATGGCCACTACGCTTACGATGTTCGGGGGTCTCGCTCCCCGGTGAGCGAGCGGCTGCCCAGCTCGCCGGTGAGCTGGTGGGGGTGGTAGGGGGCAGCGCCCCCTGGAAGCCAAGCACAAAGAGCGATTTATACATCAGGTAACAGCCTTCCGAAATAATACAGCAAAAAATGACGATTTAAGACCGCGTGGCACAGAAATCGAGAAAAGGAAGCCAGACAGCCGCGGATGCATCTGCGGCCAACGACTTTCGGGGTTTCGCACGGCTCGAGGAGACGGCACACGACAGCCGAGGAAACGGCGCAGGCGGCTTGCAGGCCAGCCGCAGATGCATCTGCGGGCGGCAGCAGATGCACCTGCGGCTGCCTGGAGATGCCTATAGAGCGGCCATTTCCACCCGAGAGCGAGAGAGAGAAGAAATTTTGAAGGTTTTAGAGAGAGAAAATGGCGGAATAGAGAGAGAAATCTTCGGGTTTGGTCAAAAAGTGTGAGATTTCTTCTCCTTTTGTTCAATCTTCATGCTATACCTTGTATTCTACATTGGATTTGAGTGCTAGTGCGTGATTTCTATCAATATCAAGGCAAAAATTTCGAAATCTTTCTTAGTGTTTGTAAGACCCCGAATTTTATGAAATACAAAATTTAATTTTTCTTCATATAGATATTTTTTTTAAACAGTAAGTGGTTAAATCGATAAAGTTAAAAGTTAAGGATGTTATGTGCAAATTTTATTTTGTCGGACAATATTCGCTTTGTCGGGGAATATTCGTTTGGTCGGGGAATATTCGTTTGGTCCGACGGCACCGAAATAACAAATTATTGGTGGACCCCACAACGGAATATTTGTCGGATATAGAAAACGACAGAAATAACCTTTTTAAATAAAAATAGTCAACGGAACTGTTAAAATACCGGTGATAAAAGAATAGTAGCATACGGTAGTTATTGGTATTTTCTGTAGCACTCGGTACTCTACAGTAACACACGGTATTGCATAGTGTCTCATATTTTTGGTCTGATAATTGACACCGTAACTGTTACGCATCATTTCATCGATAATTGTCACTGCATAATATTTTATATTATCAATTCAATAATTGTTGTTACACAGTATTTTGCATTATTGATTTAATAATTGTCATTACACTGTATTTTATATCATTGAGTCAATAATTGTTGTTGCACTGTTTTTAAAATTATTGAACCTAATAATTGTCACAGTAACATATGCACAGTAATTCACATTATTGAATCAATAATTGTCATTACACAGTAACGTATGTTTTATTTTACATTATTGTTATCTCTATTATGATGTTATTTAAACAGTTGTATTTCATTAATTTATTGACTTGATATCTAAGAGCTAACTATACTGTATTTATAACAATTAGTCATAATAATTGAATTGATAAAGTTATTTGTTTATAATATAAAGTTAGGTGATTATTAGGTGATATGAAATGAATGGTGTAGATTAAAGTGTGAATTATTATTGAATAATTGAATTGATTTGTTTATAATATAAAGTTAGGTGATTATTAGGTGATATGAAATGAATGGTGTAGATTAAAGTGTGAATTATTGTTGAATAATTAAATTGATTTGTTTATAATATAAAGTTAGGTGATTATTAGGTGATATGAAATGAATGGTGTAGATTAAAGATAATATAATATTTGAAATGGATGGTGTAGATTAAAAGATGATCTTTAAATGAATGGTTTAGATTAAATGAATGATAAGATTTTTGGCTATAAATAGAAGCCTTAACTTAAGGATTTTTCATAAACTTCCTTACTTGTTCTTTCTTTCTCTCTCTAAATACTTCTTGTGAAAGTTCTCTCTAAGTGTGCTTAAGTCATCTTGAGTATTTGTGAAGATCTATAAGTATACGTGTACTGTTCAAGTTAATCAACCTCATTTAAATCAATATCCAGTCACGTGTTGAGGTAAGGGATACCATCTTTTTCATCTTCCATTATTCAAACATACTATGGTAAGGGATTATCATTATTTGATTCTCGATAATAATATTGTTTCTTCCTTACTCATAAGACGTGCCTTTTATTTCCATGTATTAAATTGTGGGAATAACCTTACGGAGCGGATTGCCGCCTGTTGGTGAATAACCTTTCGTATTCATTCATTATTAATCTCTGAGAATAACCTTACGGAGCGGATTGCCGCCTGTTTGGTGAATAACTCTTTGTACTCAAATTCTATTAAATTGTGGGAATAACCTTACGGAGCGGATTGCCGCCTGTTGGTGAATAACCCTTTGTATTAATTTCCTTCACCTTTTGTTAATCAAACCTGCTACGGTAAGGGATATTATTTTCTTTCATACTCCTAAATCGAAATTTATTATGGAATTATTGCTTCTATAATTCCTGAAAATATTATATGTTCCATAATAGTTGAACTTCATTATTTCAACTGAACCTTCCTATTTACGTGAACCTTTCTATTGAATTGTAACCGTTATTCTGAACTGTGGATCTTGAATATCATTTTTAAATTTCACTCCACATCATGTTGACAATTTGGACATTATTTGAATCTGTACAAAGTAAACTTCCGATACTTATTATTATCCTATTTCTTCTGTTCATCATTTATATCATTCTAATCATCCAAAAATCAAGCTGTTGTGAATATCTGTGGCCGGGGGCACAGATGTGATATATTTGTTGAACAGATGATAGGTTAAAGGCGATATAATAGGTTAAAGGCGATACATCTGTTCGGTGTCTTTTATGGCACGTGGTGAATGTTCTCTTTGGCCCGTAGTGCAAAGATGAACTGTTGTTTGGTATGATTATGACCAAAGGCTGAATCTGGTATAATCATGACCGTTGGTGCTATATTGAATATCTTTGGCCCGTAGTACAAAGATGAACTGTTGATGTGCATGATTATGATCAGGAACTGTGAATTTGTATTATCTTGACTAATGATATTTCAGATGATAAAAGTTGATGATGTTTTTCCTAAAAAGAGAACCGAGTGGACATTATAGTCTGCATTATTCTTCTAATAGATTACTCATTCCGCTGCTATTATTGATCTGAACGTTGTTTAAGAATTTAACTGCAGTTTTTGATATAAACCTTGTAGTCTATTGTATTCTATCAAGAACTCAACTGTTGAAGACTAATGATAATTTATTCGTCATTATCTTAGTCATGATATTCTTTACTGGGCTATTTGAGCTCACCCTTTCTTTTGTTCCATTGTTTTTCAACAGGAGATGAAAACATAACAGGGTCTAGCCGGGGAATGGAGTGAGGGTCCGAGGAATAGTTATCATAGTCTTCACGTTTTGTAAAATAGTGTGGCAATAATAGTGAAGACTTAGTTGTGTATTATTATACACTGTATTGTTGTACGTTGTGCTTTGTTGTAATAATTTTGTTGTAGTATTTTGACGACTCAAGTTTGGGCTGTGTGGGCCCAGATTTGGGGGCATCACAGTTGGTATCAGAGCTTAGGGATATGGTCTTTAATGGAGATCTGGGGTTAGAACTAGGAGGGGAGAGACGAATAGAATCAATCACTAGTGTGTCCTACCTAAATTAGATTTATTTTTTATCTAATGAATCGATTTGAATGTAGGAACATGAAGAGATGAGTCAGTTTATTTGAACTAACATTTATTTTGTGACCACAGTTAATTATGGCATCTGGAAATCAGGAGGTTAACTATGAAATTACCGAAACAAATGTAGCTGCAAAACAAGAGGCGACGAATAATCTTCTTACAAACTCAGAGTTGAATCATTTGCCTAAGGCAAAAATTATGCGTGTTCTATCCAGTAAGGATGAAGGTGAAAGCTCTGCTACAGTCGTTCCAGATCCATTCTTAGAAGCAATTAAAGGAAGTAACGAACTTGCGGAAATTATTGCCTTTAATTTACTCACTAATTGGGAGAGTGATATCACCTGGTTATGCTCTATAACAAAGGATCAGAATATATGGACTTTTCATATTAGTCTTTGGGATTTATGGTGTTCCAGCTATGATTTTCAAGATTATTTAAAAATGATGTTTCTATACTTTTGGGCGTTACAATTTAGAGGAATTCAGGTTAAGTTAGTCACTATCGTGGAAACTGCAGTCTATCGAAAATACTATTTTAATGGAAATCATTGGTACCTTACTACTGATGAAGTTGATGAACCCGAGAAACAGTTTGCTAGAAAATTATTCAGTGGTATTCCCATGGTTGAAATACGTGAAGATCCGAATGAAGTATTCGGGATTCGATTTGACGATAACAGTCAAGAAACCGAATGAGGTGATAACCGGTAAGCTATTCATAAATTCTCGTGAAGTCTATGCCATATTAGATATTGGCTCTATCCATTCTTTTATCTCACCTATATGTACTCAACGTTTAAATTTGACTATTGAAAACTTAAATCTTGTCTTATCAGTTGAAACCTCATTGGGAGAAATACCTATTACATTTACTATCTATAAATCTTGCCTAGTTCAAATCAACAACCTCACATTACCTGTTGACCTTATTTCTTTGGAGATGCGTGAATTTGATGTGATTTTAGGAATTGATTGGTTGACTACCCATCATGCTAAAATTGATTGTTTTCATAAGATTATTAGTTTTCATATTCCTAATCAACCTGTCATGCAAATTCAAGCAACTAAACCATTGAAATCTATAACTGTTATTTCTAGCCATAAGCCATTCGTTTATTGAAAAACGGATGTCAAGCCTTTTTAGCTCATGTCACTGATTTGAACAAAAACACGTCAAACTTGAATGATATTCCCATTGTTAATGAGTTTCCTGACGTTTTTTCTGAGGAACTTTCTGGCTTACCCCAAACCGTGAAATTGAATTCTGTATCGATCTTGAACCCGGCACTAAGCCCATTTTTAAAGTCCCATACCAAATGGCCCCCATAGAACACCAAGAGTTGAAAGTTTAATTACTAGATATCAGTATCATTCATTCTAGTACAAAACTTATATCGAGCGAGGAATGCGAGAAGAGTTTTCAAGAACTCAAGAGGAGACTTGTTTCAGCTCCTGTTCTGACCATACCATCAGGATCAGGAGAATTTGTTATCTACAGCGATGCTTCTGGCAAAGGTCTAGGCTGTGTCCTTATGCAACATGGAAAGGTTATAGCCTATGCCTCTCGACAACTCAAAGATTATGAGAAAAATTATCCTACTCATGATCTAGAGTTGGCAGCAGTCGTTTTCGCGTTGAAGATCTGGAGACACTACTTGTACGGAGAAAAAGGTGGATATCTATACGGATCATAAAAGTCTCAAGTATTTCTTCACCCAGAAGGAACTCAACATGCGACAACGACGTTGGCTTGAGCTGTTAAAGGATTATGACCACACAATCCAGTATCACCCGGGAAAGGCGAACGTTGTAGCTGACGCTTTGAGCAGAAAATCTTATGCAAGTACAAGTGCACTGCTGACAACACAAAAGTGTATTTTGTACGACTTGCAAAAGATGGAGATAGAGCTAAAGACACCAGGGACCCACTCGAAGATTGCTCACGTGCGAGTAGAACCAACTTTAATCGATAAAATTAAAGCTGCTCAAGCTACCAATCCGGAACTGATAAACATGATAAAGAAAGTACAAGAAGGTGCCATTCCCGAAGCAAGAATCGACGAGAAAGGAATACTTCGAGTCAACTCTCGACTCTGTGTTCCTAACGATCCTGAATTAAAGCATAAAATCATGATGGAGGCACACAACACGCCGTTTGCAATCCACCCAGGAGGTACCAAGATGTATCGAGATCTTCGACATACATTTTGGTGGAACAATATGAAAAGAGAGATTGCGGAGTTTATCTCAATGTGCCTAACTTGTCAACGTGTCAAGGCAGAGCATCAAGTTCCTAAAGGTCCATTACAATCACTTGAAGTTCCTGAATGGAAGTGGGAACACATCAATATGGACTTCGTGACGGGTCTTCCAAAAGTTTCTCAAGGCTTAGATGCAATTTGGGTGATCGTAGATAGATTGACCAAATCTGCTCATTTCTTGCCTATACGAGAAAACTTTTCACTTGAACGTCTTGCCGGTATGTACATAAATGAGATCGTGAGATTGCATGGCATGCCAGTTTCCATAGTTTCTGATCGAGATCCTAGATTCACTTCACGCTTTTGGATCAGTCTACAAAAAGCTATGGGCACTGAACTACGTTTTAGTTCTGCATACCATCCTCAAACGGACGGACAATCGGAAAGGACGATCCAGACCCTCGAAGATCTTTTGAGACTTTGTGTATTAGACTTCAAAGGAAGTTGGGATAAGTACTTGCCATTGGTGGAATTTTCTTACAACAACAGTTACCAAGCAAGCATAGGCATGGCTCCATTCGAGGCATTGTATGGAAGGAAGTGTCGCTCTCCAATATGTTGGAATGAGGTAGGAGAAGCAAAATTGTTGGGACCCGAGTTGGTACGCTTGACGACCGAAAAGATCCAAATGATCCGACAACGAATACAGACCGCACAAGAACGACAAAAGAGTTATGCTGATCTTCATCGGAGAGACGAAAGTTTCAACGTCGGAGATCATGTATTCTTACGTGTTTCTCCATGGAAAGGGGTTACGAGATTCGGAAAGAGAGGAAAGCTCAACCCTCGATTTATTGGCCCATTTGAAATCCTCGATCGAATAGGAACCGTAGCCTACAGACTAGCCCTACCACCAAGTATGTCTCGCATCCATAACGTTTTTCACATATCTATGTTACGTAAATATGTGAAGGACCCAAACCACGTCATTGAGTTAGAACCAGACGTTATAGCAGAGGATTTAACATACGAGGAGGTACCTGTTAAGATCCTGGATAAGAAGGAGCAGATCCTACGCTCAAAGGTTATACCTCAAGTTAAGGTTTTATGGAGGAACCAAGATACTGAGGAAATGACCTGGGAGCTAGAATCTGAGATGAAATCTAAGTATCCTTACCTCTTCGATATGTCAAGTACGTCAATTTCGGGGACGAAATTTCATAAGGAGGGGAGGTTGTAAGACCCCGAATTTTATGAAATACAAAATTTAATTTTTCTTCATATAGATATTTTTTTTAAACAGTAAGTGGTTAAATCGATAAAGTTAAAAGTTAAGGATGTTATGTGCAAATTTTATTTTGTCGGACAATATTCGCTTTGTCGGGGAATATTCGTTTGGTCGGGGAATATTCGTTTGGTCCGACGGCGCCGAAATAACAAATTATTGGTGGACCCCATAACGGAATATTTGTCGGATATAGAAAACGACAGAAATAACCTTTTTAAATAAAAATAGTCAACGGAACTGTTAAAATACCGGTGATAAAAGAATAGTAGCATACGGTAGTTATTGGTATTTTCTGTAGCACTCGGTACTCTACAGTAACACACGGTATTGCATAGTGTCTCATATTTTTGGTCTGATAATTGACACCGTAACTGTTACGCATCATTTCATCGATAATTGTCACTGCATAATATTTTATATTATCAATTCAATAATTGTTGTTACACAGTATTTTGCATTATTGATTTAATAATTGTCATTACACTGTATTTTATATCATTGAGTCAATAATTGTTGTTGCACTGTTTTTAAAATTATTGAACCTAATAATTGTCACAGTAACATATGCACAGTAATTCACATTATTGAATCAATAATTGTCATTACACAGTAACATATATTTTATTTTACATTATTGTTATCTCTATTATGATGTTATTTAAACAGTTGTATTTCATTAATTTATTGACTTGATATCTAAGAGCTAACTATACTGTATTTATAACAATTAGTCATAATAATTGAATTGATAAAGTTATTTGTTTATAATATAAAGTTAGGTGATTATTAGGTGATATGAAATGAATGGTGTAGATTAAAGTGTGAATTATTATTGAATAATTGAATTGATTTGTTTATAATATAAAGTTAGGTGATTATTAGGTGATATGAAATGAATGGTGTAGATTAAAGTGTGAATTATTGTTGAATAATTAAATTGATTTGTTTATAATATAAAGTTAGGTGATTATTAGGTGATATGAAATGAATGGTGTAGATTAAAGATAATATAATATTTGAAATGGATGGTGTAGATTAAAAGATGATCTTTAAATGAATGGTTTAGATTAAATGAATGATAAGATTTTTGGCTATAAATAGAAGCCTTAACTTAAGGATTTTTCATAAACTTCCTTACTTGTTCTTTCTTTCTCTCTCTAAATACTTCTTGTGAAAGTTCTCTCTAAGTGTGCTTAAGTCATTTTGAGTATTTGTGAAGATCTATAAGTATACGTGTACTGTTCAAGTTAATCAACCTCATTTAAATCAATATCCAGTCACGTGTTGAGGTAAGGGATACCATCTTTTTCATCTTCCATTATTCAAACATACTATGGTAAGGGATTATCATTATTTGATTCTCGATAATAATATTGTTTCTTCCTTACTCATAAGACGTGCCTTTTATTTCCATGTATTAAATTGTGGGAATAACCTTACGGAGCGGATTGCCGCCTGTTGGTGAATAACCTTTCGTATTCATTCATTATTAATCTCTGAGAATAACCTTACGGAGCGGATTGCCGCCTGTTTGGTGAATAACTCTTTGTACTCAAATTCTATTAAATTGTGGGAATAACCTTACGGAGCGGATTGCCGCCTGTTGGTGAATAACCCTTTGTATTAATTTCCTTCACCTTTTGTTAATCAAACCTGCTACGGTAAGGGATATTATTTTCTTTCATACTCCTAAATCGAAATTTATTATGGAATTATTGCTTCTATAATTCCTGAAAATATTATATGTTCCATAATAGTTGAACTTCATTATTTCAACTGAACCTTCCTATTTACGTGAACCTTTCTATTGAATTGTAACCGTTATTCTGAACTGTGGATCTTGAATATCATTTTTAAATTTCACTCCACATCATGTTGACAATTTGGACATTATTTGAATCTGTACAAAGTAAACTTCCGATACTTATTATTATCCTATTTCTTCTGTTCATCATTTATATCATTCTAATCATCCAAAAATCAAGCTGTTGTGAATATCTGTGGCCGGGGGCACAGATGTGATATATTTGTTGAACAGATGATAGGTTAAAGGCGATATAATAGGTTAAAGGCGATACATCTGTTCGGTGTCTTTTATGGCACGTGGTGAATGTTCTCTTTGGCCCGTAGTGCAAAGATGAACTGTTGTTTGGTATGATTATGACCAAAGGCTGAATCTGGTATAATCATGACCGTTGGTGCTATATTGAATATCTTTGGCCCGTAGTACAAAGATGAACTGTTGATGTGCATGATTATGATCAGGAACTGTGAATTTGTATTATCTTGACTAATGATATTTCAGATGATAAAAGTTGATGATGTTTTTCCTAAAAAGAGAACCGAGTGGACATTATAGTCTGCATTATTCTTCTAATAGATTACTCATTCCGCTGCTATTATTGATCTGAACGTTGTTTAAGAATTTAACTGCAGTTTTTGATATAAACCTTGTAGTCTATTGTATTCTATCAAGAACTCAACTGTTGAAGACTAATGATAATTTATTCGTCATTATCTTAGTCATGATATTCTTTACTGGGCTATTTGAGCTCACCCTTTCTTTTGTTCCATTGTTTTTCAACAGGAGATGAAAACATAACAGGGTCTAGCCGGGGAATGGAGTGAGGGTCCGAGGAATAGTTATCATAGTCTTCACGTTTTGTAAAATAGTGTGGCAATAATAGTGAAGACTTAGTTGTGTATTATTATACACTGTATTGTTGTACGTTGTGCTTTGTTGTAATAATTTTGTTGTAGTATTTTGACGACTCAAGTTTGGGCTGTGTGGGCCCAGATTTGGGGGCGTCACAGTGTTGGTGCATTTTGTAGATCTATTAGATTTAATATTTCATCTTGCTTTAGTAGTGTAATCGATAAATATTTGTGTATTTGTGCATTTGTTGGGTGGATCTACTGTTAGATCCGAAAATATTTGGTGCATTGCTATTTAAGTAGTTTGATTCGGTGTATTTTGAAGTTAGATCCAATGTAGTCAATATATTGTAGATCTATGGATTAGGGACGGTTAGAGAGGATTTATGGCGGATGGAATCTCCTCCTAACCTCCCGATGATATCCCTTTAGTTTATTTTATAATTTTTACGTATGTAGCGATAGCGATGCATTTGTATTGTATATATGTGATTTATGGGCCTTAAAGCGATGTCGAATCGAAAATCGGGTTTAAGGCCCCGTGATAGTGAAACATGTGATTGTGGGCGTTTGGGGTTATTTGGATGGCTTACATGCCCGTGAACAGCCGCAACGCCATTTTAATGCTTGGTTTCCCCTTTTGACGCAAGGAAATGATTTTGGAATGAAATTATAAAGATTTTCATAAAAGTAATCAAATTAGGATATTAGATCGTTCGTAGGCTAAATAAAATTGTAAGTGTCGGATGAGCTCTATTCCTATTTGACGAAGGGTTTGAAAATATGTTTTACAAAATATCATCGGTTTTATTATCGAAACAAAAAAGCAATAAAAATGGACTTTTCGATTAAGTAAAATCCTTCGTGCATAGGGTTAACGAGATTCTGAAGCTATTTCAAAGTAAAGCATTCCAACGACATTCA
Organism: Hedera helix; assembly: GCA_947179155.2. Classification (NCBI taxonomy): domain Eukaryota; kingdom Viridiplantae; phylum Streptophyta; class Magnoliopsida; order Apiales; family Araliaceae; genus Hedera; species Hedera helix. Next base: position 853,186 of record OX359286.1, read on the forward strand.
TTTAGGCACGCGCGCACACACACATTTTAAGATTTAAAAGGATAGGAAAACATCAAGATTGCGGTAACCGTGTTTCACGGAAGTCGGGGGGTGCCTAACACCTTCCCCTCGCTTAAGCAAGCCCCCGAACTCTATGAATCTCGGTTTGCGGACCAATTGAATCGGAGTCACACATGAGCCAGCAATTACGAAAACTAAATTCGGATGAGTTGGTACATCCATTTTAAATATACCAACTGGCGATTCTGGTCAATTGGCTCATTACAAAATCGACCTTTCAAAACCCCGTCGACATTAAACCGACCCTTTTCAAAAAAATCACATTTAATTCAAAAGGCTAAAATTGAAAAGGGCTTTTTTAATTAATAATAAAAAAATGAAACGACGAAAATCCCGGCGTCGACAATGATATTTTGAATCAGATGTAATAAGTTAATATTTTAAAAAAAATAATAAATTCTAAAATATCCAACTCCATTCTATATGGGATGATTATTAATTTTAATGTTTGATAATTAATACATTTTACGAGAAATAATATATAGTACATTATCATCAAAATGTGTTTTATTTATTTACGGTATATGTATTATTATTTATCTATCTATCTATCTGTATTATAGATCGGAACAATTATTTCTTAAAACTATTTTTTTTATTTTCTCTCTCCCCCACTCCTTTATTAATTAATATTTTCTCAACATTTTTTTCATTTATTCTACACACGCACGTAGTGTATGCAATATGGAGGCGAAATCAATTAAAGATTAGAGCATAAATAATAGTAAAGTTAAAAAATATTATCATGAATAATTATTTAATTTCATCTTCATTCTATATTAAATAATTTAGTTAGACATGAATATAGATAAAATAACTAAGATAAAGAAGAAGAAAAAGTAATCATAAAATAAGAAAACTCTGTTTATTTAAGATCCTTCAACAAACTTACAATGAATAAATAATTTAATTTTACCCCTACTCTATCCCTTACTTCTAATTTAAACTAATATATAATTATTCTTTCTAAATAAAAGACCCTAATTATAGAGACAAATTTACCTGTGCCCTAATGTAAGTACAAAGTGTTAGTTCCCAATGATACGAAAGATATCTAGAAGGGGGGTGAATGATTCTTTCAAACTTTTTCTTTTTATTTTATTTTAAGAGATAATGAATTATTAATCAATTAGTTTAGCACAACGGAATATGATTTAGTTATCCCTTCTTGATATGTTAATGTAATAATTCAACAAGCAGTTATATAGCAATTAATAGACACAAGATAAAAGACACCAGGTTTTAAGTGGTTCACAAGACTCCTACTTCACTGTTCTGCTCATCGAGCAACAAATTCACTAAGGATACTCTTACAATTTCAAAATCACTAATATTCTTTCAAGATCAGCAGTCTTGAAACTTTAGTTCACTAAGAACACTACAAGTCCAGCAGATTTGGATACTCTAGTTTACTAAGAACTCTTCTCATGAGTAGTGTTGGTTTGGATGTGCTTCTAAGTTGCGTTTAGCATAAGTTTCTGAAGAACTTAGTAGCGAAGCAAGATACTTTTCTGTTTTATCTTTCGAACTCTTGTGTATCCTTTTTTTCTTTCTTGTGTGTAACTCTTCCTCTTTCAAATCTGGGCGCCTCATATAGGAGCTTCAGATTTCTTCCTGTTTGAAATCTGTCCTATGCTTCAGTTTCTGCCCGTTACCTCACGATGTAGAGCTGCTGAATATTATATTCATTTAGCTCATTCATGCTCTGACGAGATATTAATTGACCTGCTGACACTATGTAAGACCCCGAATTTTATGAAATATAAAATTTAATTTTTCTTCATATATATATATATTTTTTTTCATGAAACAGTAAGTGGTTAAATTGACGAAATTGAAAGTTAAGGATGTTATGTGCAAATTTTATTTTGTCGGACAATATTCGCTTTGTCGGGGAATATTCGGGCCGTACAACGGCGCCGAAATAACAAATTATTTGTGGACCCCACAACGGAATATTTGTTGGATATAGAAAACGACAGAAGTAACCTTTTTAAATAAAAATAGTCAACGGTGTTAACTGTTAAAATACCGGTGATAAAAGAATAGTAGCATACGGTAATTTATGGTATTTTCTGTAGCACACGGTACTCTACAGTAGCACACGGTATTGCACAGTGTCTCATATTATTGACACCGTAACTGTTACGCATCATTTCATCGATAATTGTCACTGCATAATATTTTATATTATCAATTCAATTATTGTTGCTACACAGTATTTTGCATTATTAATTTAATAATTGTCATTACACTGTATTTTATATCATTGAGTCAATAATTGTTGCTGCACTGTTTTTAAAATTATTGAACCTAATAATTGTCACAGTAGCAAATACACTATAATTTATATTATTAAATTAATAAAAATATGTAACGTATTTCTTACATTATTGTAGTAACATTATTTTATATGTTGGACTCACAGGAAGAATAAATAAATAAATAAAAAATAAAATAATTAATTTTACTATTTGAAATAGTAACGTGAATAGTGACGTGAATAGTAACGTGAATAGTGACGTGAATAGTAAGTGAATAGTAAGAAACATGTGGGACCCATGTGGGGCCCACATGAGAAATGAATTGCAAATTGAAAATGTGCTGAAGAAAAGTTTGGTGAAGCAGCCAGCGGCTGCTGATTTCTTTGACTGGCGTGTTGTTCACCTACCACGCATAGTAACCTCTTTTCTCTTATAAATAGCTTGTTCAGCTAAATAGAAAAATCACACCTAAAACATAAAATTTTTCTATAAGAATTTTATGAGTTTTCTGTGAGAATAGTAAGCTTATTTTGAGTGTTTGAAAGCCAAAAGGAGTGCAGAAAATTTTCAAGTAAGTCTTTTATTAAAGAGTAGTAATTTCATAAATTCCTATTTTTCGCGGTATTTACAAATCTTCCTTTAGAAGACTCTTCTTTGAGAAGATTCATTTTTAAAAGCTTTCTTTGGAAGATTTATTTTGAAATATTATTTTAAAAACTATTTTAAAGTAGTTATATTATACTACAAAAATTATATTAAATATATATAATTTTGATAGTTCATATTATACGAGTTATCATACACTTTGAAATTTATATGTGGTAATTACTAATTTTATTATAAATATATAGGTTGATCAATCTCATTTTTATCAATATCCAGTCACCAGATAAGGTAAGAAATGTCATTTTTTTTACACTCTTGAACTTGCTACGGTAAGGGATATTATTTTCTTTCATACTCCTAAATCGAAACTTATTATGGAATTATTGCTTCTATAATTCCTGAAAATATTATATGTTCCATAATAGTTGAACTTCATTATTTCAACTGAACCTTCCTATTTTCTGAACCTTTCTATTGAACTGTAACCGTTATTCTGAACTGTGGATCTTGAATATCATTTTTAAATTTCACTCCACATCATGTTGACAATTTGGACATTATTTGAATCTGCACAAAGTAAACTTTCGATATTTATTGTTTATCCTATGTTCTTCTGTTCATCAATTGTCTCACTATCATTTGAACTAATCTTAAAGAATCAAGCTGTTGTGAACATCTGTGGCCGGGGGCACAGATGTGATATATTTGTTGAACAGATGATAGGTTAAAGGCGATATAATATGTTAAAGGCGATACATCTGTTCGGTGTCTTTTATGGCACGTGGTGAATGTTCTCTTTGGCCCGTAGTGCAAAGATGAACTGTTGATTGGTATGATTATGACCAAAGGCTGAATCTGGTATAATCATGACCGTTGGTATTATATTGAAAGTTCTCTTTGGCCCGTAGTGCATAGATGAACTGTTGTTTGGTATGATTATGACCAAAGGCTGAATCTGGTTTAATCACGACCGCTGGTACTATCTGTGGCCGGGGGCACAGATGCGATATATTTGTTAAACAGATGTTAGGTTAAAGGCGATATAATAGGTTAAAGGCGATACATCTGTTCGGTGCCTTTTATGGCATATATTGAAAGTTCTCTTTGGCCCGTAGTGCATAGATGAACTGTTGATTTGCATGATTATGACCAGGAACTGTGAATTTATATTATCATGACTAATGGTATTTCAGGTGATAAAAGTTGATGATGTTTTTACTAAAAAGAGAAGCGAGTGGACATTATAGTCTACATTATTCTTCTAATAGATTGCTCATTCCGCTGCTATTATTGATCTGAACGTTGTTTAAGAATTTAACTGCAGTTTCTGATATAAACCTTGTAGTCTGTTGTATTCTATCAGGAACTCAACTGTTGAAGGCTAATGATAATTTATTCGTCATTATCTTAGTCATGATATTTCTTACTGGGCTATTTGAGCTCACCCTTTTGTTCCATTATTTTTCAACAGGAGATGAGAACGTAACGGGGTCTAGCTGGGGGATGGAGTGAGAGTCCGAGGAATAGCTATCGTCGTCTTCACGTGTTGTAAAATAGTGTGGCAATAATAGTGAAGACTTAGTTGTGTATTATTATACACTGTATTGTTGTACGTTGTGCTTTGTTGTAATAATTTTGTTGTAGTCTTTTGACGACTCAAGTTTGGGCTGTGTAGGCCTAGATTTGGGGGCGTCACACACTATCCATAAAATGTGTTTCCTTTTTTCTTCAGTCAAGACATGTCAGTCCTAGGTTTCTGCTAATTTTCATAGAGGTGACCGGTCTTCCATAAAATGTGGCTGATAGGACATAGTCTTCTGACTTTAGCGCTACCTTGAAATCTTCACTCTATCGCTTAGCACGCATTGGTCAGTCCTTATACATTTCTGACTTTAAGCTCTTGGCAGAGGTTCATCTGTCACATTGATGTAGACTTTTCTTCTCAACGAAATTGCTTTTGTCTTTCAATACAAGAGAAGAACCGTCAGATGTTTAGTTTAAGTTCTGATCTGTATGACGTGTAGTTGAGGAGAGTCGTAGTGTTGCTTTAAATGACTCTTGGTTTTGTTCAACGAATCTCTACGATCAACTCTACGATTACTCTTGTTGTAGTGTCTGTTCTACGATAAGGCAATTTTCCTTGATATCGTAGAGTTTACTGTAACGCCCCCAAAATTCCCGCGCTTTCGACTGCGGCAGACCTTGTGCGTTAATTTCGTACATCTATCTACTTAACCAATGATCCCATAATCATATTGGTTGAATTAGTCTTATTTTAGACTATACATTAAAAATTTCTCTTAACTTTGTCCCTGGATCTTAACTTGATCTCAGTCTCATAAGTATACAAGTATCAACTTGTATTTCATCTGTATAAATGGATAAAACCATATATAACGGTCTAATTTTAACCTTAAGATTTAAATATTCTATAACTTTACATGTTCCAACATCCACGGTATTAAATCATTAGGACGGCTCTTGGGAACAGAGAATCTCGCGGTGAATGTTTGTATCTTCACCCGTGATAAATGTTTGCATCTTTATCCATGACAAATGGTTGTATCTTTGTCCGGTGCAAAATTCTCTTTCGGTACAGAACATTACCCAACTAGTTAAAACCCCCATTCGAAACATATTTGTTTATAGTGATATCTCTTCATATCAATAATCCTACTTATATGGTATTCAGAATAGTAATAACGAGTTATACCTGGGTCCGAGGAACCTTAACGATGGATTTGACCAGTCAACATCGCTTAGTCCTGTCTCGGATGTACAACACTCACAAGTTATTTACCGATCCTCATCCAGATAAGTAGATCATTATCAATACTATGTTAAGTCTTAACAATTCTAGGTTATATCAAAATAAAGACATAACAACATTCTGATGATAATAATTTATATCATTCATTCAATATTCGGTTACATGTTTGTTTGTTCGTATTACAACAGTCGTTATGACTTATACAAATACAAGTAATAAACATGAAAACATAATCTACGCTTCATCTTTTCGTTCATGATCTTCTTAACGTTCATCTTTAATCTGCAAATAAGGTTTTATTCGCAAGGATGAACACGACGGCTCAGCAAGTCTAACATACAACACATACGCAGTTTATGCTTTCATATAAACTTTAACATGCATTGACTGAACATAATTCTCCATTTAATATCACATATAACTCACATTCCAATAATTTATATCACATTGACACACAAAGTGTATAAATCATGTTCATACATCATAAACATAACGCATTACAGTTAGAAGGCTTGTAAACATCAGTTAAAGACTTCACATATCATCTATTGCATAATAACATGACATTATACATCTCATTTATTATTTTAACAATACTAAACAAGTAGCACATAGCAAGAGTTAGAAGACTTGCCTTAAAATCATGTTAGGGTTTTCTCGAGAAATCGTTAAACGCCTACAAAAAGGGTTACGCGACCCCGAATGTTAGTGTGACGACCCCAAATCCGGGTTCCTCAAACCCTAGACTTGGTACGTCACGATACATCATCTTCATACATGTTCTATAACTAATGCGGAATATATAAACATAAATTGTTTATTCTACAACATTTTTCAAGGTTTCTAACCTTAACTTACATATATATACCTTTAGATTCATAAAAAGGTTTACAAAATTACTTACATCATATAACAATTTAGTTATAATGAATAACACTATAATCTTGTCTTTTGCTTCTGTCTCCGTCTCTCCTCGGACATTCGTATTATTCTGAAATTTGTTATCATGATATAGCAAGAGTGAGCAACAACTTTGCTCAGCAAGTTTAAATACAATAACGATATATCATGATTGAAAGAAAGAACAAGCTTTCGGATTTTCAACAATATAATAATTGTGAAATAGTACGAATCATAATTTCAATAATTGGATGACTGAATCAAGTAATGTTGAGTGTCAATAATGACCATGAACAATTTTAACTGAACCTTATGGTAATGAAGGTGATCAGCCATTCATACCTGATGAACACATGCAACAAGCACTAGGTGCGAATCAACAATTTAAAGATGTGGAATAATTATACAGAATTAAACCATAGCATGCTTGAAACGTAATAACTTGAATTTGAGTTAGGGACTTGAACAACAAAATAATATATCCTGCTCGAATATAAATTGAGTAGGTTTAGGAAACTTGCCTGTCTGCTCAGCTACAATAAATGTTTAGCTTTAACTAACTGGCTTTGAAAGACCTAACATTAAATAAAGTTGGTCTAATAATTAGTACAGCGTATTTGTACAACTATACGCTCACTAAGAAACTTATCTATCACACATAAGTACTAACACATAATTTACATCAGTCAAAACGATATTATTAACCTTATAGACCCTCAATCAAATTAGGTTAATAATTTAATAAGTTAGAAAATAATTTTCTCAAGTGTTAAACACTTATTAAACTATTAAACAATTTATTATAATTGTTTAAACAAAAGAGTTAAAAGACATTTTCTTTATTTCATTTAATTACTATTTAATTATTAATTAAATAGTAAGTAATTAACTACTTTTCGTTATTATTTAATAGTAAATAATAACTTACTAGATTTATTTATTATTTAAAGTTAATCAAATAATAAATAATTAAATAATCAATCTTAGTTGTCTTTAATTATTATTTAATAGTAATTAAATAATAATTAATTAATTTATCATCCTTGTTTATTATTTAATATTAATTAAATAATAATTAATTTAATCATAAATTCAGAAGATATAATATTAAACCAACTAGATTAATATTTAAAACATTTAAATATTAATCCTAAATATTCATTATATTTGAAAAATATAATATTAAACTAACTAGATTAATATTTACAACATTTAAATATTAATCCTAAATACTTATTATATTTGAAAAAAATATAATATTAAACTAACTAGATTAATATTTACAACATTTAAATATTAATCCTAAATATTTATTATATTTGTAAAATATAATATTAAACTAACTAGATTAATATTTACAACATTTAAATATTAATCCTAAATACTTATTATATTTAAAAAAATATAATATTAAACTAACTAGATTAATATTTACAACATTTAAATATTAATCATAAATACTTATTATATTTGAAAAATATAATATTATATACCTAAATATCATTTTTGTATTATTATTATTTTTGTTATAATTTTAAATTAATTTTTAAACATTTAAATTAATTAAAATTATCAAGAATGGCAATTCTGTAATTAAGTCGAAAAACTGATACGAGGGCAATTTCGTAATTACGCAGAAAATCGGACGGAGGGGCAATCTGGTAATTTCGCCGGAAATTTTATTACCGCGCATGGCGCGCGTACCAAATAAACGGACCAAAACGGTGCCGTTTTGAGAGAACCGGAACTGGCCTCCGCGCATTGCGCGCGGAGTAAAATTTTACAACGCCAAACGGCGTCGTTTGGCTCCGTGGTTTTTTAGGAAATTTGCTGGCGCGCATTGCGCGGACAGCTTTTATTTTTCTCCCACTCGCAGAAGGTGAACAGTAACCTTAATACTCCACTTTAATAAAAATTATACATTCAAGTAAGCTTTAAAAATCCAAAAAAATTACCCATCACTTAATATCAATTTATAACATGAAAATATAATTTTTCATGATTTAATAGTAAAAATTTTTATAAAAATTTTTACATCACATAAACTACCACAAATCATAACTTTTTGTGTATAACTCCATTTTAAGTTATTCAAACTTTGTTTTTCTCATGATTTAATGTTCTATAATATTATAACATTAAATCTAAATATTATAAAAATTATTTTTGGTCATAAATTCCAAGACTTGTTTATACACTACTAAACACATATTTTAGCATACAAAATATACCAAAATACACACCAAGCATATTAAACTCAAGAATGGCATAAATATTACTACTACACATTATTAACTATAATAACATGTTTATACAAACATGATAATTTATTTAATAAATAAATAAATAAACAAACTTCATTTAAAATAACCATTACCTCATTTTAATGGCTATCTTCATTTTTATTTCAAAATGGGTTGTGAAGGAGGATGGCATGAACCAAGAATTCATTCTCCTTCCATATTCTTGCTCTCAAATAATTTTCTCTCTAATTTGAAAAGTGAAAGAAGAAGAAAATGACTAACATTTCTCTCTCTCTAATTACTTAAGTCTTCCATAATGTATAGGTATATATCTTATATCTATGAAATTACACCAACACAAGTTAGCTATTGGATACTTACACAATAAAGTTAACCCATGCCTTAGTTGGTGAAAGAGGGATGGTGTCATGTACCAAAAAAAACTAATACAAGCAACCATTTATTAAATAAATAAATAAAATGAAAAAGAAAAGAAAGCAAAATCATTTCACTCTCTTTCTCTCCAACTTGCCGGCAACAAGCATTGTTGGTGTCCCAAAATAAATGTCACTTTTCACTTTTTAAGAATTAATAGTTTTATTAAGTATTTTTCAAGTGGGCCAATCATTGGGTTTTAATTTAAAATACCAATTGGGCTCTAATTAACTTGTTTGGGCTACTAAATTGTCAAGTCTATTTAATTTATCATTGGGCTATTTAATTATATCCCAAATGATTAATTATTAATTTTGTTACACATTAATTATCCAATCCATAATTAAATAATAATTGAATTGATTAATTAATTAAATACTCTAACCCATTAATATTAAATTACTAAATGGACTAATAATATTATTAATAATATTTTATATTATTTACATAAATTAATTATCATATTAATTAATTTATAAAAATTTAATTCACTCATTATATTCAATTTAATTGAATATTTAATTAATGACAACTTGTCAATTATTTTGATATTAAAACTTTAGAGTGTGTTTGCTAATAATAATATATATAATCTATATATATTATTTATACACATCACCTTACCTCAAAAACAATTTCACAATAAATTATGAAATTTAAATAAATACAATATATAATTTAATATATTTTATTTACGCCATAAATTAAATTATTTAATACATTTACATTAAATAATTCATTTCTCATCAATTATGGAAATAATTCCATTTACCCGAAAATACATTAAAATAATAATATATTTACTCAATTTCTTATTTAAATAATTTATTAAATTATTTAATTAATATTACACAAATAATTGTATAATTAAATTTCTCACTCTCATAAATCATTTACAATGATTTATTTAATTATAGAATATATTCATTTAATATATTCAATTACTATTTAAAATTTCTCAATTAATTTAAACCCTTTATATATATGTACATATATATGAAATTAAAGGTTGTACATATATACAATTACTAATCTCCCTTAATTAATTCAACTACTTTATATAATTTATAATTATATAAATTACATAATTATTCCTCACAAATAATTTATCAACAATTTGCATAATTGTTGATTAATGAATAAATTAATTCCACAATAAACCTTTTAATTCAATTCGGATTAATTTAATATTAATCTATCTATTTATCACAATTTAATTAACCATTAAATTATGTTACTAAATATGCACGCATATATATATATTCATATAAATACATATTTAATTTACATGCAACCACGTCGCATAATTACATAACTCCACTAATTAATTCTCTTAATTTAATTAGACTTGTTGTTAGTCAAGTTTATTGAATTATCACTTTACTTGCTAACTTATCAAAAATTTTGATATCACCATATTTAAGTTAGTCCGTTAAATTTAATTTGGACCTCTATTTATCTATCACTACTAGGTTATCAAACTCCAACCTTTATTAAATATTAAATATTTTATTTCTAATTCATTTAAATATCCGGGATATTACATTCACCCCTTCTTCTAAAAATTTCGTCCCCGAAATTATCTCATACACATTTCTACCAATTTTCATCTCTGAGTATAACTTTTTACTCATCAAATTCTATGACCACCCTTTTCTAGGAAGTTCATACTTCTAAACTCATAATTCCAGAACAATGGAATATCTTGCAGAAGAATAAATTGAAAATCAATATCTTACAGAAGGATAATTTGAAAATCAAAATATTCATTAAAACTTTCAATATATGCTGAGGGGTCATCAAGACTGTGAACATGGAATTAACTAAATTCCGAATAAATAGTATTTATCCCTGTAAATACTTATAAACAGAGTGTTTATCAATCACAAAGACTGAAAACATTCCATAGGTGTACGCTAGGTGATCAGCCTATCGTACTTCTGCGTTGTGCACAACGACTACTCACGGGGTCGAACTCTTTGGATTTACCAACCCATATCAGCATGCCACCACTGTTGGGCGCCCCCTCGCGGGTTCTTTATTCATGGCTCTGACATATCCCCCATTACGGGGTTGTTCACCTCAGACTTACTACAAAATTCCGCTCCAGCATAAGTTGGATTGGAAAATAAAACTTAAGTCATTTATGACCAAAAGTGTCCAGTCAAAATAAATGACATAGACTCACATCATTGAACTGTTCGTATATTACGATTCAAAAAAAATCATTTCAGATTAGTTAAAGTACTAAAATTCATTTATAGGACTTCATGATACCGCACCGTTGCAACAGTGCGTTGATGATTCCGTCTTTTTCATCTCTGCACCATGGCTTTAATGGCGTGTGATGATTTTATAAATACATTTTGATATTTTCAAATCAATTTGTCTTGCCGAAACAATTAGCATAGACTCTTCTTTAAACGTTTCAAAATACTAAAAATCATTTTGACTTTGTCATATTACATCATACCATAGTGGGCTTAAAAATACATCCAACACTAGGTTACTCTGCATTGATGACTCCATCGGTTATCATCTCTGCACTAAATGCATTAATGATTTCAAAAATACATTTATCTTTTCAAAAGCACAAAAGTGCGAATTTGGCACGATTTTTAAGAATTTCAAAGTCTAGCATAGCTAGAAGATTTGGAATATCCTAAAACCTCAAAACACCTCAAATTTTTCCTCCACATTCTTTTCCAGCTTAATAACTATATCTATTATAGCCTTAACCTGACTACTTAACTCTATCCATACCTACTGTTCATCAAACTTACCACGTATTTGGGCTCAGCAACTTACCACAATCATATGGTTTGAGGAACTTGTCCTAGTCAGGCCAAAGTCGCCCATTCGCTGAGGGGCTCCACCACATGACTATGAGTCACGAACTTACTATGCGTGTCAGTTCTCAGAACACGAACTTATCTTAACATCCTCTACCTATCCGTTATAAACATGAGAAAAGAATCACCTTATCAACATACATATAGTGAATAGCGCGACACCAGGTTTCAGTTGATTATCATTATAGGAAGCCAAGTGGTCGTCAAACCAAACACAATCTCCTGCCCATACAAGAAATTGGTCAACTCAGCCACTAATCAATATAGGAAGTTAAGCGGTCGTTAAACCAAGAACAAATCCCCTGCCCATACAAAGGACTGTTCAACTCAACCATTGTATCAATATAGAAAGCTAAGCGGTTCTAAAACTAAGCACTAATTCCCCGCCCATACAAGGAATTGTACAACTCAGCCACTAATATGAGTCCTCAATTAAAAACCTACAAACCTCTAACTTCTCTTAACTTGATATGAATTTTGTCAATTCATACCTTATCACACTCAACACTTCAAGAGTCCACTTGTTACTATTTCAGTATCCTCATTGTTATAGCACCATGCTATCAACACAATCTCTTAATCATTTAACAGACCATTTGTCATTCCATGATTTTACTATGATCATCGTGATCTTATAACACAATTGATTTCACTGTACTATTTCTCCTTTATTCTAGGATCGTTTAATTCTATCACCTTATCATTCATATCTGATCATTTTACTGTACGATCCTTCTCTTTTTAAATTCTTGAATCAAGTGTTCCCTGATTCTTATTCCATTTATTTGGATTACACTCATTGAAGATCCTTCTTTGAATCTTTTCATATATCTATGTATCTATATAGATTTATTTCCTCCTTTATAAACTGTATATGTTCATTTCTAAACTCTATCTGAGTTTATCCTTTCACTGTCTTCATTATATTTCCATGATTATAGCCTAAGGTACTGCTACCTAAGAACTATAACCTATCAGCTCTGATACCAACCTGTGACGACCCCAAATCCGGGTTCCTCAAATCCTAGACTTGGTACGTCACGATACATCATCTTCATACATGTTCTATAACTAATGCGGAATATATAAACATAAATTGTTTATTCTACAACATTTCCCAAGGTTTCTAACCTTAACTTACATATATATACCTTTAGATTCATAAAAAGGTTTACAAAATTACTTACATCATATAACAATTTAGTTATAATGAATAACACTATAATCTTGTCTTTTGCTTCTGTCTCCGTCTCTCCTCGGACATTCGTATTATTCTGAAATTTGTTATCATGATATAGCAAGAGTGAGCAACAACTTTGCTCAGCAAGTTTAAATACAATAACGATATATCATGATTGAAAGAAAGAACAAGCTTTCGGATTTTCAACAATATAATAATTGTGAAATAGTACGAATCATAATTTCAATAATTGGATGACTGAATCAAGTAATGTTGAGTGTCAATAATGACCATGAACAATTTTAACTGAACCTTATGGTAATGAAGGTGATCAGCCATTCATACCTGATGAACACATGCAACAAGCACTAGGTGCGAATCAACAATTTAAAGATGTGGAATAATTATGCAGAATTAAACCATAGCATGCTTGAAACGTAATAACTTGAATTTGAGTTAGGGACTTGAACAACAAAATAATATATCCTGCTCGAATATAAATTGAGTAGGTTTAGGAAACTTGCCTGTCTGCTCAGCTACAATAAATGTTTAGCTTTAACTAACTGGCTTTGAAAGACCTAACATTAAATAAAGTTGGTCTAATAATTAGTACAGCGTATTTGTACAACTATACGCTCACTAAGAAACTTATCTATCACACATAAGTACTAACACATAATTTACATCAGTCAAAACGATATTATTAACCTTATAGACCCTCAATCAAATTAGGTTAATAATTTAATAAGTTAGAAAATAATTTTCTCAAGTGTTAAACACTTATTAAACTATTAAACAATTTATTATAATTGTTTAAACAAAAGAGTTAAAAGACATTTTCTTTATTTCATTTAATTACTATTTAATATTAATTAAATAGTAAGTAATTAACTACTTTTCGTTATTATTTAATAGTAAATAATAACTTACTAGATTTATTTATTATTTAAAGTTAATCAAATAATAAATAATTAAATAATCAATCTTAGTTGTCTTTAATTATTATTTAATAGTAATTAAATAATAATTAATTAATTTATCATCCTTGTTTATTATTTAATATTAATTAAATAATAATTAATTTAATCATAAATTCAGAAGATATAATATTAAACCAACTAGATTAATATTTAAAACATTTAAATATTAATCCTAAATATTCATTATATTTGAAAAATATAATATTAAACTAACTAGATTAATATTTACAACATTTAAATATTAATCCTAAATACTTATTATATTTGAAAAAAATATAATATTAAACTAACTAGATTAATATTTACAACATTTAAATATTAATCCTAAATATTTATTATATTTGTAAAATATAATATTAAACTAACTAGATTAATATTTACAACATTTAAATATTAATCCTAAATACTTATTATATTTAAAAAAATATAATATTAAACTAACTAGATTAATATTTACAACATTTAAATATTAATCATAAATACTTATTATATTTGAAAAATATAATATTATATACCTAAATATCATTTTTGTATTATTATTATTTTTGTTATAATTTTAAATTAATTTTTAAACATTTAAATTAATTAAAATTATCAAGAATGGCAATTCTGTAATTAAGTCGAAAAACTGATACGAGGGCAATTTCGTAATTACGCAGAAAATCGGACGGAGGGGCAATCTGGTAATTTCGCCGGAAATTTTATTACCGCGCATGGCGCGCGTACCAAATAAACGGACCAAAACGGTGCCGTTTTGAGAGAACCGGAACTGGCCTCCGCGCATTGCGCGCGGAGTAAAATTTTACAACGCCAAACGGCGTCGTTTGGCTCCGTGGTTTTTTAGGAAATTTGCTGGCGCGCATTGCGCGGACAGCTTTTATTTTTCTCCCACTCGCAGAAGGTGAACAGTAACCTTAATACTCCACTTTAATAAAAATTATACATTCAAGTAAGCTTTAAAAATCCAAAAAAATTACCCATCACTTAATATCAATTTATAACATGAAAATATAATTTTTCATGATTTAATAGTAAAAATTTTTATAAAAATTTTTACATCACATAAACTACCACAAATCATAACTTTTTGTGTATAACTCCATTTTAAGTTATTCAAACTTTGTTTTTCTCATGATTTAATGTTCTATAATATTATAACATTAAATCTAAATATTATAAAAATTATTTTTGGTCATAAATTCCAAGACTTGTTTATACACTACTAAACACATATTTTAGCATACAAAATATACCAAAATACACACCAAGCATATTAAACTCAAGAATGGCATAAATATTACTACTATACATTATTAACTATAATAACATGTTTATACAAACATGATAATTTATTTAATAAATAAATAAATAAACAAACTTCATTTAAAATAACCATTACCTCATTTTAATGGCTATCTTCATTTTTCTTTCAAAATGGGTTGTGAAGGAGGATGGCATGAACCAAGAATTCCTTCTCCTTCCATATTCTTGCTCTCAAATAATTTTCTCTCTAATTTGAAAAGTGAAAGAAGAAGAAAATGACTAACATTTCTCTCTCTCTAATTACTTAAGTCTTCCATAATGTATAGGTATATATCTTATATCTATGAAATTACACCAACACAAGTTAGCTATTGGATACTTACACAATAAAGTTAACCCATGCCTTAGTTGGTGAAAGAGGGATGGTGTCATGTACCAAAAAAAACTAATACAAGCAACCATTTATTAAATAAATAAATAAAATGAAAAAGAAAAGAAAGCAAAATCATTTCACTCTCTTTCTCTCCAACTTGCCGGCAACAAGCATTGTTGGTGTCCCAAAATAAATGTCACTTTTCACTTTTTAAGAATTAATAGTTTTATTAAGTATTTTTCAAGTGGGCCAATCATTGGGTTTTAATTTAAAATACCAATTGGGCTCTAATTAACTTGTTTGGGCTACTAAATTGTCAAGTCCATTTAATTTATCATTGGGCTATTTAATTATATCCCAAATGATTAATTATTAATTTTGTTACACATTAATTATCCAATCCATAATTAAATAATAATTGAATTGATTAATTAATTAAATACTCTAACCCATTAATATTAAATTACTAAATGGACTAATAATATTATTAATAATATTTTATATTATTTACATAAATTAATTATCATATTAATTAATTTATAAAAATTTAATTCACTCATTATATTCAATTTAATTGAATATTTAATTAATGACAACTTGTCAATTATTTTGATATTAAAACTTTAGAGTGTGTTTGCTAATAATAATATATATAATCTATATATATTATTTATACACATCACCTTACCTCAAAAACAATTTCACAATAAATTATGAAATTTAAATAAATACAATATATAATTTAATATATTTTATTTACGCCATAAATTAAATTATTTAATACATTTACATTAAATAATTCATTTCTCATCAATTATGGAAATAATTCCATTTACCCGAAAATACATTAAAATAATAATATATTTACTCAATTTCTTATTTAAATAATTTATTAAATTATTTAATTAATATTACACAAATAATTGTATAATTAAATTTCTCACTCTCATAAATCATTTACAATGATTTATTTAATTATAGAATATATTCATTTAATATATTCAATTACTATTTAAAATTTCTCAATTAATTTAAACCCTTTATATATATGTACATATATATGAAATTAAAGGTTGTACATATATACAATTACTAATCTCCCTTAATTAATTCAACTACTTTATATAATTTATAATTATATAAATTACATAATTATTCCTCACAAATAATTTATCAACAATTTGCATAATTGTTGATTAATGAATAAATTAATTCCACAATAAACCTTTTAATTCAATTCGGATTAATTTAATATTAATCTATCTATTTATCACAATTTAATTAACCATTAAATTATGTTACTAAATATGCACGCATATATATATATTCATATAAATACATATTTAATTTACATGCAACCACGTCGCATAATTACATAACTCCACTAATTAATTCTCTTAATTTAATTAGACTTGTTGTTAGTCAAGTTTATTGAATTATCACTTTACTTGCTAACTTATCAAAAATTTTGATATCACCATATTTAAGTTAGTCCGTTAAATTTAATTTGGACCTCTATTTATCTATCACTACTAGGTTATCAAACTCCAACCTTTATTAAATATTAAATATTTTATTTCTAATTCATTTAAATATCCGGGATATTACAGTTAGTTTATCAAATTTTCCTTTTGAATAAGGCTTAGAATAACTTAACTAGACTATTTTCATTGGTGGAATTAATTGGAAAATTGTCCAACTCAAAAACTCACTTTTAAGTCACTTTTAAAAAAATAGGCAGCATGTATGGCTGCTAGACCCCGGCTCGATCAAACAGCCACAACTTCTTCGTTTTAAAACATTTTTTAGTCGTTAAAAATTTCACACGTTCATAACTTCCGTATCTACAATTTTCATTCAGACAAAAGTTCGAGATTCCTTACTGATGTACACATATTTCCCAGTAATGGGACTGATCTAAAACTGATTCATATTTCTGACCACTTTTACAGTGACATCCATAACTTTGTCATACGAAAACATTTTTGAGTGATTTTTGAGTCTAAATTGCTTATAATTTCATGATCTACAACTTTAATTTAGGTTGCTAAGGCAGATTCAGACTTTAAATTTTCGGAAATTTGAAAAAATATTCTGCGACTATATTAGACTTAACTTTCTTTGATCCGATTGGTAAAACATGATACCTCAAGCATTAATTTGCTAAGATAACATGTTCTGACACTTCGTATCACTTCATAACATAAAAATAACAAAATCATAAACCTACTTATATAAGATTTCATGACTTTTTCTTAAGAACACGAAGAACGAATTGAAGAACACAAAGAACACGAAGAACAAAGTGTCATCATTCTTCGTTTCGACTACTAAAACTTGATGCCACAAGCATTATTTAGCAAGACCATCATGTTTCATCATCCCATAACACTAAATTACCAAATCATAAACCTACTTATGTAGAAATTATGACTTTTTCTCAAAAACACACGAAGAACGAAAAATCGTACATGGTAACGACTTATGTTTTTGAGCTTTTGGATTTCATACTTGAAATAATTTAAGCATTATAACTGCTTACATATGTGATTATAACACTTTATAATTGACAAAATTTGGTCATTATAACGACTTGTTTACTTAATTATAACAATTTATAATAATACTCCAGAACATACGAAGAACACGGAGAACGGATAAACCGTACATGGATACGACGTATGTTCTTGAACTTTAAACTATGAAATAAAATTTGACATAACAACGACTTGCTCAAGTCATAAGGAACACGGAGAACGAAAAATCGTATATGGCTACGACTTATGTTCTTGAGCCTCATCGATAAAATAAAACTTTAAGCATAATAATGATTAAGAATCGTACCTTTTATTATTGCAAGCTTTAACTATTTCTTTGCAATCTCTTGATTATAGGAATTTTGCTTTGAAAATTATTCAAGAAATGAATGAGGTTAGCTCTCTATTTATAGGAAAACCAAGGGTCGGGGTAGTTTGGTCATTAGTTTAAAAGACCAAGGGCCTTTTAGTCTTTTCTCCCTAGCGCTTGCATCATCGCTTACATCACCCTTCTTCTAATTGGTCGATTCATTTTCACTTGGATTTAGTTCCAAACAAATCGTGCTAGTTCTTTTTCAGTTAGTGTAATCGTGCTAGTTCTCCCTAGTTTAGTTACACTAACTTAGTTACACATAACCTAATTTGATTCCAACTAATTAATTAAATAGTATAATACATTAGTATTTATACGTATTTCTTCCGTATAATACATCGTATAATATTCGGATTCTACTGGAATGATACCTCGTATTATTTTCGTATTAATCTCGTATAATCTTTCGTATAATCCTCGTATTATACATTACAATATACCTTTATTATTCTCGTATTCTTTCCGTATTCGCTACGTATACGTGAATAGTAATCTCCATAAATTATTTTGGGTAAAAATTTTATTGGTCAAAATGCATCTACTGTCAATAAAAATGCTATTCAGGAATGTGAATTTTCAAAATTCGGAAGAAAAATTTCCAGATGAATAGTGTTTTACACGTTTTTCGAGTAAAACTTTTATTGGCTAAATAATATCTATACTTCATATAAATGCTATTTCGTGAAATACGATATATCAAAATATCAAAAAGAACAGTCAAAAAGACGACAAACGTTTTCTCGTAAATCGTGACATTTTTGTCTTTTTCTCCAGAAAATTTTATTGGTTCTCTGGCATCTAAACCTCATATTATCACTATGTTGTGAAATGTAAGAAGTCCTACAGATGAAAAAAAATAGTCAAACGAATGAAAAATGTCACCTCGTGAATAGTGCTTTTACACGTTTTTCGAGAAAAACTTTTATTGACTATTACGTGTTTTCAAATCGTGGGAAGGTTGAATCTTGAAACAGAATGTCAATTTTACCTTCACACTTTGCTCAAGGGTCTAGGTTATTTTCTAGGGTTTAGACCCTAGGGTTAGGGTTTAGGTTTTAACTCTTTTTCCAATTTAGGTTTTTGCCCTAAATTGACTTCTGATTTTTAATAAGTGTTAAGGTTAACTACTCAAACCAAAACACAAAATCCTACACATAGATAATTCACATATCACATTTAAAAGCTCAATTCAAGCTTTACTAATCACATAACACATAGTTTAGGTTAAACAGTTTAACCTCTTTGTTATATACGATCGTAGTTTCGAGTCATATATATTCTTTCAGATAGCTCAAGGTATGCTTGAACAATTGATCTTAGGTTTTGAATTGACAACCTTTGCTTAAATCTTGTTAGATCACTTTTGAAATATTTGGGATATTACATTTACTCTACGGCCACTCTGTGGGTCGTAAAGTTTACTCTACGGCCACTATGTTGGTCGTAAAGTTTGTTCCTTCGATTTGACCAAATCGTAGAGTCTGGTCTATGATCAGACTCGGTCATCGAGTCTTTCTTACGCGAAATTGTAGAGTCCATTCTACGATCAGACTGAGTCGTTGAGTCTTCTTGGCGCAGAGTCGTAGAGTCCATTCTATGATCAGACTGTCTAAAGAGATACAACGCAAAATCAACCTAATAGATTTGATATTTTTATAATCTAAGTCCTTGTACACCATAAATGACTTTACAATTCAATACATTCATATCCAAAAGATCAACCTAACAATTTTGACCTTATCTAACTAAATCCTTGTACATCATAATCAATGAAAGGACTTTACAACTCTACTATTGAATGCATTTATCAGCTTAATTCTTATCATCAAATTAAATATACAATGTTCAACAATCTCCCCCTATTTGATGATGACAACACTAATAGCAGAAGGTAATTTGAACAACTTAATTAAGCAAATGCATTTGAATGAGAGAATGCCTAATATACAATTAGTAGTTGTATTTTTTAAAAAAATATGAATTTTATTGAAGTATAGTCAGTTGTACAATGAGTGGTTAAAAAAATAAAAATACATAAAAATTTGAATTACTTATCTTCTTCTACTAGGAGGGCTTCTTCTTTCATCTTCCTGCCTTTGCGTGAAGAGTGCTCTCCTTTCTTCTTTTGCCCTTTTAAGATCCATTTCTTCCCTTTGCATAGCTTCTTCCTCTTTAACTTGGAGCCATGTTTGTGAGCTGGATGGTCTCGCAGTTGAGGATTGTTCTTGATAACTTGGTACATATGGTCTTGCAATTGAGGCCTGTTTGGGATCAATTGATACTGCTTCAAACCTAGGAGGTTTAATTGATGTTTGAACCATTCTCATCTTGAGGTGCTCTTCCTCTTCTGCTTTGACTGATATTTGGTTCTGTACTCGTACACTTCTCCCCCTTGTTGGCATCATTAATTTTGGCCACCTCATCCGATAGCTGCAACACACCCTAAACAAGTTCTTGAAGTTAAGTCTGGGTGATAGCTACATCATTGTGGTGTTCTTGAAGTTGTTCTTCAACTAACATCTGTTTCTTCTCCACCACTGTCAGAGTTTCGTTTGATCGATGAGCTTGTTCTCTGAGAGATTTATTCATATCGAAGACCTGATTAGTGAGGAGTGCTATAGATTCAGCATTGGTTCTTTGAAGAATGTCGATTGACTTCTGATGGTTGGCCATTGCGTTTATAAACAGCGTGTCCCTTTCCTTGAGATTGTCGAAAATTGCTGCAATTAACTCCCTCGGTCTTAAGGAGAATTCGCTTCCCATATTTTGAGAAATGTTGTTTACAGCAGTAACGACATTGTTTAATCTCTGTTGAATGTTGTGGGACTTAGATGCCAGATCGTTATGTATCTCTACTTACATATAGCTTATAATGTCAGTTAAGTCCTTAGTTGTAGGAAGCAGAGATATCTTTTCCAGGATCTCTTTGAGGAGTTGAGTGGTTTGCCCTTAGTCAGTCATGGAGCTTGGAATGTGGAAGTATTCATGATCAGAGGTTGAGGGGATGTCTTCATGTGTTAAGAGAAGTCTTGGTGGTCGGGAAGTTTGAGCATGGGGCATTATTTGTGTAGAAGGCAGGATTTGAAGAGAGTCTTGAGGGCACTCTACGTTTTGACCATTGAGGCTTTCTGGACCACTAGTCGTAGAGTGTGGGGACTCTATGACTGGGGTAAGGTTGGACGTAGAGTTTGTTTCAGTGTTTGCTTTTGACAGCTCCTCGAATTGATTGAAGGTCCATGAAGGTGTATGATATTGTATGAAGGCTAGAGGGATAAAGTGTACCTTTTGCCCTATTGTAGGTGAAAATGAGCTGTTTGAGATCAACTTTTGAGCAAAATGTAGGTTTTGAGAGTAACCTTTAGCCAAAATCAGCACGTTGGGATATGCTTTGTAGGTCTAAAAGAGTTGATCACATGCATTGTGCACTAGGCCTCGGTGGAATGACATTAGTGGCAAGAAATTCAGTAGACAGTTGTAGTTGAGGTGCCTCTGTTCATTTCTTCCCACTGCCACTATCTCGATGTTATCTTCTTCATCAATATTTATGGTTATTGTGGCTGGATGGATTGATATGCCTTCTGGGATGGTTTCTTCTAGGATCTCCCCCTCAACCCGAGCATCAATAGGTTCAATCGCTTCAAATGGCCTCCTCAACTGGAACATTAATAGGTTCAGTCGCTTTAAATGGCTCCCCTTCAACTGGAACATTGTCTGATTTTTCATGTAGCTCCCCCTCAGCTACTGAGCCTTCTTCTCTTTGGTTTTGGCTTTGTTGAAGTGACCTCTTCAGCCTTATGCTTGCTGCGAGTTTCCATTCGCCGTTCTGATTCTTCATCTTCTGATGCAGTCTTCTTTTCAAGAGCAACGTTAGAGGCCTCGTTTGATGATCCTTGAGGTTCTTAAATCTCAATGGCTTTCTTTCCTTTCCTTTTCCTGATTAGACCAGGAGATTGCTTGCTGACGTCTTGAGATTTTGCTTCTACACATCTGTTCTTCATTAGTGAGGGCCCAGCACCACTCTGTGTTCCTTCACTATCCCCAGATCGGGATAGTTTTCTATTCTCAACTGAGTTTCTCTTCCAATTTTCGAATACTCTCTGGGCCATCCTCTTATTTGCATTGAGGACTTCTTGTAAGACCCCGAATTTTATGAAATATAAAATTTAATTTTTCTTCATATATATTTTTTCATGAAACAGTAAGTGGTTAAATTGATAAAGTTAAAAGTTAAGGATGTTATGTGTAAATTATATTATGTCGAACAATATTCGTTTGGTCGGGGAATATTCGTTCTGTCGGGGAATATTTGTACGACGGCGTCGTACGAACCAATCATTGGTGGACCCTACAACGAATAATTGTCGGATATAAAAAATAAAATAAACAATTTTTTAAATGGTCAATTATACTATCACTTTTAATTGTTAAAATATCCGGTGGTAAAATAATAGTAATATACGGTATTACAAGTAACATACGGTATTGCACAGTAGCACACGGTATTGCACAGTAGTATACGGCATTGCACAGTGTTTCGTATTATTAAACTGATAAAGTTGTTATCGTACAATATTTGACTTTATTGTCACATGTACAATAATTCATGTTATTAAACTGATAATTGTCACAGTAGCATATGGACAGTAATTCACATTATTGAATCAATAATTGTCATGACACAGTAACGTATTCTTTCTTTTACATACTTTTTGCATTATTGTTATCTTTATTATGGTGTTATTTAAACAGTTGTATTTCATTAATTAATTGACTTGATATCTAACTCAGAGAGCCAACTACACTGTATTTATAACAATTAGTCATAATAATGAATAAGTATGAATTATTGTTGAATAATTGAATTGATAAAGTTATTTGTTTATAATATAAAGTTAGGTGATATAAAATGAATGGTATAGATTAAAAATAATATAGAATTTGAAATGGATGGTGTAGATTAAAAGATGATCTTTAAATGAATGGTTTAGATTAAGGAAATCTTAAAAGATGAAGTGAATGGTATAGATTAAAGATAATATAGAATTTGAAATGGATGGTGTAGATTAAAAAATGATCTTTAAATGAATGGTTTAGATTAAAGAAATCTTAAAAGATGAAATGAATGGTATGGATTAAACATTATCTTGAAATGAACGGTTTGGATTAAATTAGGAAATCTTGGTTATGATAAGATTTTTGGCTATAAATAGAGGCCTTAACTTAAGGATTTTTCATAAACTTTCTTACTTGTTCTTTCTTGCACTCTCTAAATACTTCTTATGTAAGTTCTCTCTAAGTGTGCTTAAGTCATCTTGAGTATTTATGAAGATCTATAAGTGTATGTGTACTATTCTAGTTAATCAATCTCATTTAAATCAATATCCAGTCACGTGTTAAGGTAATGGATTATCATTATTTGATTCTCGAAAATAATATCGTTTCTTTTTTACTTATAAGACGTGCCATTTATTTCCATGTATTAATTTGTGGGAATAACCTTACGGCGTGGATTACCGCCTGTTGGTGAATAACCTTTTGTATTCATTCCTTATTAATCTTTGAGAATAACTTTACTGCGCGGATTACCGTCTGTTTGGTGAATAACTCTTCGTATTCAATTTTTATTAAATTATGGGAATAACCTTACGGCGCGGATTACCGCCTGTTGGTGAATAACCTTTCGTATTCATTCCTTATTAATCTCTGAGAATAACCTGACTACGCGGATTACCGCATGTTTGGTGAATTACTCTTTGTATTCATTTCTTATTTGTCTCTTGCGGAAATAATTTATTTACATGAATTATCACATGACACTTTTATTCTATATTCATTTGTAATATCATTTTCTTTCATATTCGTAAGTGATATTATTTTCCTTTATACTCATAAGGGATACCATCTTTTTCATCTTCCATTATTCAAACTTGTTATGGTAAAGGATATTAATTTCCTTCACCTTTTGTTAGTCAAACCTGCTACGGTAAGAGATATTATTTTCTTTCATACACCTAAATCGAAACTTATTATGAAACTATTACTTCTATAATTCCTGAAAATATTATATGTTCCATAATAGTTGCACTTCATCATTTCAATTGAACCATCCTATTTACGTGAACATTTCTATTGAACTGTAATCGTTATTTTGAACTGTGGATCTAAAATATCATTTTTGAATTTCACTCCACATCATGTCGACAATTTGGACATTATTTGAATCTGCACAAAGTAAACTTCTGATACTTATTGTTTATCCTGTTTCTTTTGTTCATTATTTATTTCATTCTAATAATCCAAAATCAAGTTGTTGTGAATATCTGTGGCCGGGGGCACATATGTGATATAATTGTTGAACAGATGATATGTTAAAGGCGATATAATAGGTTAAAGGCGATATAATAGGTTAAAGACGATACATCTGTTCGTTGTCTTTTATGGCACATGATGAATGTTCTCTTTGGCCCGTAGTGCAAAGATGAACTGTTGTTTGGTATGATTATGACCAATGGCTGAATCTGGTATAATCATGACCGTTGGTATAATATTGAATGTCTTTGGCCCGTAGTGCAAAGATGAACTATTGATCTGCATGATTATGACCAGGAACTGTGAATTTGTATTATCTTGACTAATGGTATTTCAGATGATAAAATTTGATGATATTTTTCCTAAAAAGAGAACCGAGTGGACATTATAGTCTGCATTATTCTTCTAATAGATTGCTCATTCCGCTACTATTATTGATCTGAACATTGTTCAAGAATTTAACTGTGGTTTTTGATATAAACCTTGTAGTCTATTGTATTCTATCAAGAACTCAACTGTTGAAGGCTAATGATAATTTACTTGTCATTATCTTAGTCATGATATTCTTTACTGGGCTATTTGAGCTCACCCTTTCTTTTTGTTCCATTGTTTTTCAACAGGAGATGAGAACGTAGCTGGGTCTAGCCGGGGAATGGAGTTGGAGTTTGAGGGATAGCTATTGTCGTCTTCACGTGTTGTAAAATAGTGTGACAATAATCGTGAAAGACTTAGTTGTGTATTATTATATACTGTATTGTTGTATGTTGCACTACTTATAATAATTTTGTTGTAGTCTTTTGACAACTCAAGTTTGGGCTGTGTAGGCCCAGATTTGGGGGTGTCACACTTCTCCTTCTGCATGTTCGATCTTGTCCCCCAATATGGATTGAAGGAGAATGCTTATGAATCTCCCATAGAACATTTTCTTGACCCCTTTTGCCTTTTTTGCATTTAGGATCCAGTTTACGATCCATTATAACAACAAGAAGCCATAGTTGATGTTTATCTTCTTTACTATGGCTGTCATTATCTTTAGCTGGATCTCGCTGACGGAGTCGTGAGCTGAGTCTTTGCAGATGAGACATTTTCCTATGACGTTAACTAGAAATTCATATTTCTGGGGAAACTCTTTCTTCTTTAATCCTCTCAACTCTGGATTCTTCTTGTGGTGCATCATTCTCAGGTCCTCTTCTGTACTCACTAGATTAAGAGTCGCGAGGCCCCCATGATTAAAACCTAGGGTTAGGTTTATTTCTTCAAATGTGAGGTTGAACTGGGCGCCTTTAACTGTGATGGTTAGGGTTCCATTTACATAGGATCCATTTGTATAGAATTCTCATATTAGCTTTGATAGGATCCTTGTGTTTGTTCCTAATGCCTCTCAAAGGCCAGCCCTTTCTAACATATAGATTATCCTCTGGTACTGTTTATCGGCGGTTGTGAAGGCTTTGAAGTTTAATTTATTTTCCGATATAACTTGAGCATGCGTCATTTGATCGTTTTTCTGAAACAAGAGTAATGATTTTTCTGAGTATTATAAATTTAGTGTTTTAGATTGCGAGAGAGAGATAGAGAGATTTAGGTTTTTGATTTTGAAGAATAATGAAAGACGCATAATTTTCAAAATGTTTAAAACTTCCCTCTATGTTTGCTGAGAGTGAGACGCGTGTCAAATTTTGATAGGAGGACTTCTAGTTGGTTGATAACTATTTTGCCCTTTGTCTCCCCCTGAGCTCTACGATCCTTCTTGACTTAACTATCCTTTGTTTTGACAGTAGTTGAGTGAGCTTTACGATTGAGATGCACTCTACGATCCTTGGCTTGACGATCGTTGAGTGAGCTTTATGATTTAAAGTGTACTCTACGATCATTGAGTAGGCTCTACGAAATGTTCTTTACTTTATCCTTTGAACATTTTTCTCCCTGCAGTGTTAGTAGCTTCCAAAGCATGATATATATTAAGAGTCTAGATTTAGCATTCCTAGCTCACTTATAAGTTTATTAAATCTCGATTCATCTAAAGGTTTTGTAAATACATCTGCTAGTTAATCTTTAGTTGGGATATAGTGTAGTGATATATTACCATTTTGTACATGATCCCTAATGAAATGATATCTTATATCTATGTGCTTAGTTCTTGAATGCATGACAGAGTTATGAGTTATGGCAATTGCATTTGTATTATCACAATATCTAGGGATAGACTTAAGCTCAAACTCATAGTCTGCAAGCTGAGTCTTTATCCATAGGATTTGTGCACAGTAACTGCCTGCGGCTATATATTCAGCTTCTGCAGTTGATGTGGATACTGAGTTTTGCTTTTTACTAAACCAAGAGACAAGTCTGCTGCCAAGCATCTGGCATATTCCACTTGTACTCTTTCTGTCTATTTTGCATCCTACATAGTCAACATCTGTATATCCTATTAGATTAAAGGAAGATTCATTGGGATACCATAATCCCAAATTCGGAGTTCCTTTAAGATATTTGAAAATTCCTTTCACAGCTATTAGATGAGACTCTTTAGGGTTAGCCTGAAATCTAGCACATATACATGTAGCAAACATTATATCTGGCCGACTAACAGTTAGGTATAAGAGTGAGCCTATCATACCTCTATACTGAGTGATATCAATGTTTTTATGATTCTCATCTTTGTCAAGCTTAGTGGCAGGTGGCATCGGAGTTTTCATGATGGTTGCAGATTCCATGTCATACTTCTTTATTAAGTCTTTGATGTACTTGGCTTGGTTGATGAAGATGTCTTCATCAGTTTGCTTTACTTGAAGTTCCAAGGAAGAATTTAAGTTCTCTCATCATGTTTATCTTAAACTTGTTCTGCATAAGCTTGGCAAACCTTTCACACAAATTTTCATCCGAAAAACCAAATATGATATCATCTACATAAATTTGAAGTAGTAGTGTTTTATCCTTATATTTTCTTAAAAATAAGGTAGTATCTACTTTTCCTCTAGTGAATTCTTTTTCAATAAAAAAGTTAGTTAAGGTTTCATGCCATGCTCTGGGTGCTTATTTTAGACCATATAAGGCTTTATCTAATTTATAAACATAATCTGAAAGGGTTGGATTGATAAAAACTGGAGGTTGTTCCACGTAGACTTCTTCTTGAAGTTCTCCATTCATAAATGCACTTTTGACATCCATTTGGAAGACTTTGAACTTCATGTGTGCAGCATGAGCGAGAAAAATCCTTATGGCTTCTAATCTGGCAACTGGAACAAAGGTCTCATCATAGTCAATTCCTTCCTCTTGAGAATAGCCTTTGGCCACCAGTCTTGCTTTGTTCTTTGTAATCACACAATTTTCATCCATTTTGTTCCTGAAGACCTATTTGGTGCCAATGACTAGTTTATACTGAGGTCTGACAACCAATCTCCAAACTTTGCTCCTTTCAAATTGATTGAGCTCCTCTTGCATGACCTCTATCCAACTTGAATCTCCTAAGGCTTCTTCGATCTTCTTGGGTTCCACTTGAGAGAGAAAGCTTAGGTAGAAGCATTCATTTGAAGTTGCAGCTCTTGTCTTGATTCTGGTATTTAGATTTCCAATTATTAGATCTTGAGTGTGATCCTTGGTCCACTTTCTTCTGCTCGGAACGTATGTTCTGGTGCCTTCTTATCTGAGTTCTTCCAAATCAACTTCTTGTTCTGATCGTAGAGTTCCAATGTCTAGCGTGGTGAACTCTATAATTTCCTCTGCTCGCTCAACGATTTTTGTTGCTGGTTCCATGATCGTAGTGTCCGACTCGACAATTTTGAGTTCTTCAATCGTTGAGTTTATTTCTGATGAATTGTTAAGTGTTGAGCTTTTCTTTTCTGGATCTAATTCATCGAATGTGACATGGATGGAGATTTCAATAGTTAAGGATTCCTTGTTGAACACTCTGTATGCTCTGTTGTCCGTAGCATAGCCAAGGAAGATTCCTTCATCTGACTTTGGCTAGAATTTGGTTAGATGCTTCTTGCCATTGTTGAGTACGTTGCATAGACAGCCAAACGCATGAAAGTAGCTTATGTTTGGCTTTATTCCTTTCCACAATTTGTATGGAGTCTTTTTCAATGTTGAGTGTATGAGTGACCTATTTTGGGTGTAACATGCAGTGTTGATGGCTTTAGCCCAAAAATACTCAGGAAGATAGGCTGCTGCAAGAAGGGTTCTTTCTGCTTCAATCAGAGTCCTATTCTTCCTTTCTGCTACTCCATTCTGTTGAGGAATCCTTGGAGCTGAGAAGTTGCGATTGATTCTATTTTCTTCACAAAACTGGTCTATATCTGAAAAGTCAAACTCTCTTCCATGATCACTTCTGATGGCCTTGATCTTCTCACCCTTTTCATTCATGATCAATTTGAAGAGCTTGATAAGATGTGAAATAGTTTTATCTTTAGATCTTAGAAAGGGTACCCATGTGTATCTAGTGTAGTCATCTACTATCACTAGAGAGTATCTCTTTCCTCCAAGGCTTGCAGTTGGGATATGCCCGAATAAATTCATGTGTAGTAATTGAAGGGCACTATTATTTGAGTTGATTGTCTTGCTCTGGAAGGAGGTATTTGTTTGCTTTCCAAGCTGACATGCTTTGCAGGATTTTTCTTTGATAAAGTTAAGGTTTGACAATCCTCTTACTAGGTCTTTGGAGGCAAGTTTTGACATACTCTTGAAGTTAAGATGAGATAATCTCATGTGCCAGAGCCAAGACATATCTTCAGAGGCTTTAGCAAGGAAGCAGACTGTCTCATCTGAACTTAATTGGGCAAGGTTGACCACGTAGACATTTCCTTCTCGAGCTTCTACTAGTCTTAGAGAGTTAGTCTTCAAATCTCTGACTTGACATTGGTTGTTGAAGAAGGTTACTTGATGTCCTTTGTCACACAGTTGATTGATGTTTAATAGGTTATGCTTTAGTCCTTCAACATAAACCACTTTACTAAATGATATTGCACCATTTCCAGTTGAGCCATATCCTTTGGGTTTTCCCGAGTTGTTGTCTCCAAAGATGACTGCAGGTCCATCATTTTCCTTATAATATGACAGAAAAGCCTTGTTTCTTATCATGTGTTTTGAGCATCCACTGTAAAGGTACCAAATGGATCTCTTTTCTCGCACGCCAAATCAATCTTTATTTTGGTACCCACATTTGTTTGGGTCCTTTTTTGTTAGTACCTTTTGGGACCTAAATCTGTTTGATTTTAGATCTTTGCAGTATATGATAATGATAACCTGATAAATATTTATCATTTCTATGATGGTGCTTATGATTGATATGATGTTGACGATGATGTGTGTATATTTGTGAATTCCTATTTGTCCAGGACTTGCATGAATTATAATTGCTCATATTCCTTTTGTTGGGCTGATATGCATTCTGCTTCCATACTACTCTGCAATTCTCATGTTTCGTAAAGCGAAAGTTAACTCTACGATTTCTATATGGTTGGTAGAGTAAGTTTTGATTGACTCTATGATCCTTCGAGATTCAACTATAGGTGTTAACTTATTTTTTAATTTTGTGAATCCTAGACCAGTACAAGTTTTATTGTCTGATACTATAGAGTGTGAGCAGCTGGGAGAGATTGATTCTTCTATCTTTGAGGATTTGATGAACACAATTCCTTTATTAAGATTAAATGAGTTGCTTTCATTTACTTCCATTGATTTCTCCATATTAGGCTCTGAGAAAGAATTCCCAAAACCTAATCCTGATCTATTAGCCACATCTCTTTGGCTTGAGATCAGGGTGTTCATAGACAAACTAGATTTGTTCCACATGAAAATTATCTTTTCTAGTTCCTGAATTTCTGAGACTAGTGAAGACTCTTTCTGAGTGCTTAATTCATTTATCTTTTTCAGTTTTTCATTCTCAGTCTCAAGACTAGAACAAAAATTTTCAGTTTAAAGTGTGACTTTTAATTTTATGCTTATTTTCTCTTTTTCCTCTTTTAGATGAGAATGATCTTTAGATATCTTTCTAAACATTTTCATGTATTTGTGTAATTCTATCATTAAGTCATGCATGTCTTCTCTAAGATCATCAATATTTAATTTAGGAAAGTAGAAGTCAAATACCTCATCTACGTTGAATTCCTTTTTGCTGCTTTCTTTTTCTTTTGCCATCAAGCACAGGTTGGCCTTCTGTGGCTCTTCATCGTCACTTGATTCAGAGTTTAGTTCCTGTCCTGAGTCACTCCAAAAGCCTTCAGCTATGAAGCTTTTGTCTTTCTTCTTTTGCTTGTGGAGGCTCTTGAATTCTCTTTTTGGATTTACTTTTGTTCTATCCTTCATCAGCTCTTCTCTTAAGGGTTTTGGACACTTAGCAATGAAATGACCTGGTTTTTTGCAATTGTAACAAAGGTCATTTGTTTTGTTCTTTGCTGTTGCTGCTTCTGAACTTCTGCAGTCTGTTCCTGTTGATGAATCTTTTAAATTGTCTGACCAGCATGGCAGCTCCTTCATCATCATCTGATTCATCTTTAACAGAGTCAGAATCATCCTTAAGATTGCTTCTGTGAGCTGAAGTTGAGACTTTAAGAGTAATGTTTTTCTCTTTCTTTCTTCCTTTAGATAGGGTCTCTGCCCTTTGATTTAGCTCCAGCTCGTAGGTAAGAAGATTTTCTTAAAGCCGTTGTATAGTCATCTCATGCAAGTTCTTTGACTCTCGGATGACTGTGGTTTTGACATCCCATTTTCTTGGCAATGCTCTCATGAATTTGATGATGAGATCTCTGCTTGGGCACACTTTCCCAAATCATCTGAGAGAGTTTAGCAGCAAGTTAAATCTCTCATAGGTGTTTGTAATATTCTCCCCTGATATATGGGTGAACATTTCATATTGCTGAATAAGCAGTGATTGCTTATTTTCTCTAACTTCTTCTGTTCTATTGTGCATGATCAACAGAGTCTGCCAGACTTCTTGAGCTGTTTTGCAATTGACAACATTTTCAAACAACTCATCATCTAGAGATTGGAATAGGATATTTTTGGCCTTTTTGTCTCTTTGAACATCCTTCTTTTCGTTGTCTGTCCATTCTTCTCTTTTCTTTGCTATTAACTTGTTTTAATTTTCAATTGTTAATGCAAGCTTTATTGGTATGACCGACCCATTAAGTACCATCTCGAACAACTCATCGTCTATTGCATCCATGTAAGCCTGCATACGAACTTTCCAGTTAACAAATTTTTCTTTATTGCACATAGGTGGTTTGTTACCTCCACCAAGTTATGATCCATTCTTGTTGCGTGTCATTAGATCTGCTCAATCTTGTAAGGCTTTAAATATGAGAATTTACTCTGATACAATTGTTAGTTCTCAATGACACGAAAGATATTTAGAAGGGGGGTTGAATAGATTCTTTCAAACTTTTTCTTTTCTTTATTTTAAGAGAGAATGAATTATTAATCAATTAGTTTAGCACAACGGAATATGATTTAGTTACCCCTTCTTGATATGTTAATGTAATAATTCAATAAGCAGTTATATAATAGTTAATAAACACAATATGAAAGACACCAGGTTTTAAGTGGTTCACAAGACTCCTACTCCACTGTTTTGCTCCCCGAGCAGCAAATTCACTAAGTATACTCTTATAATTTTCGAAACACTAAGATTCCTTCAAGATCAGCAGTCTTGGAACTTTAGTTTACTAAGAACTCTACAAGTCCAGTAGACTTGGATACTCTAGTTCACTAAAAACTCTTCTCGTGAGTAGTGTTGGTTTGGGTGTGCTACTAAGTTGCGTTTAGCATAAATTTCTGAAGAACTTAGTAGTGAAACAAGATACTTTTCTGTTTTATCTTTTCGAACTCTTGCGTATCCTTTTTTTCTTTCTTGTGTGTAACTCTTCCTCTTTCAAATCTGGGCGTCTGTGACATCCCGAATTTTTAACAAGACTTCTAAATAAGGATTATGGTTAATTAAGTAAAGATCAAAAGCTAAAACCTGGTTTAGAATGATATAAGGTATTAATATGCGATTAAAGTAAATTATTATTTAATTAATGTGATAGAAGGGACCTATGTGGTTAAAATGGTAAATAGAGACTCTTGATATAAATAAGGGTCTATAGAACGTATAAGTGAGCAGTTATATATTTAAAGTGTATAAGTGATTTAACAGATCAAGAAAATTGTAACGAGTATGAATTTCGATGGTGAAATGGTAATATAATGGATTAAAGATGAATGATAAATTGTAATGCCTACAATAAGGTAATTTGAGGGAAATCAATGTAAGACACTGGACTATGTCAGCTTACGATAGGATGGATGTGTCAATATGTATGTATTTGTTCTGATAAAGAAAGAAATGTTGGAAATGGAGGTAATAATGAAAATGAGGAAAGTATAATTGAATTGAGCTTAAGTTATGAATGTTAATAGCGAGTTTAATAAATAAGCCTTGAGAGGCTATGTGACGAATATGGCTAGGTAAGGTAAATCTGTATGTACAGAAAGGAAAGAATCGTTTAACCTAATCGGTTTATTGGGATTAAGGGAATAATAAAGATATTGATTGTTGGAATAGTTGGAAGTATTAAGAAATTGATATTTATGGATTGAGATAAGATAATCATTTAGACGATGTGTAAATACAGAATGTAATACTCTGAGAATAAGTAGAAAAAATGTTGGATGCAAGAATGGTTTGAATTGACATTATGTGTATTAGGTAAATATGTGAAAAGATGTTAAGTTGTAATGAAGGTATTATGAGCTATTTGATTAAAGGAATTGATTTTTGGTAATCCGAGTAAGTGATGAAATTAGTATTTGAAAATGTGACAAGTGTTATGGGACAAGCCAATTTTGGATGATTTGATGCTAGAATAAAATTCAAGCCTAAGGAAACAAGTTTGGATAAAAAAGGACTTGAATTGGATTGAAAATGACAAAGTTATGATTTAAGGGAATTAAATCTATAGAGAATTTGGCAAAAGTCCAAATTGCCCTCAACAATTGGGTTAATGACCATTGAGTCCTAAAGGGAAAAAATGACCAAAATACCCTTGAAAAATTGAGTAACGACTTATGTGTCCTAAGTGATGAAAAGACAAAAATGCCCTTCACTTAATATGTGAAATGACTAAAATGCCCTTGGATGGTTTACCATGGTTATGTATTTAACCAAGCTTAGTTAACTCTCATGAAATAAGCTAGCAAACAAGCAAGACTTCTTCATTTTTGCACTTTGTTGGAAATTGAACCCTAAGTGAGAGAAAGAGAGAGAAAGCCAAGATTGTTGAGAGAGAAAACTTGATTAAGCAAGAAAGAATGGTTGGATAATCATGGAGCAAGAAGAAAAGATGAAGCTCTCTTCATGCAGAAGCTTTCTATATAAAGAAGTTGGGCATACAAGGATGTATGATTATGTTTGAGCCATAAAATTTGGTAGTTATGTATTTAAATTCAAGAATAAATAAAGCCATGCATGAATTTTGGTATATATATGTGTTGGTTATGTAAGTTGTGTGTCAAAAGTGTGTTTCATGTGAAACCTTAAGTGTTGAAGTTATAGAATAAAAGTGACATACTATTTATGTATATTTTCAAATGTATAAATCATGATTTATGGAGGATCATATGTTTAATGTTGTTGGGTTAGATGAAAACCTAGATGAAGAGGATGAACATGTTTAATGTATATGAAATTTCTAACTAGATAGCATCATGACTTTATTAATGGTCCAAAAGTGTGACTTGTTTAAGAATTAATACAATACTAGGCTATGATTTGTATGTAAATCAAATCATAATCTGTAAAGTGCATTAGTAGGTGCGTATGGAAGTTGTATGATTGCACACAGTTGTTAATTGTGTATGTGGTAGCCTATGTGGTGCATTGAGTCAAAGATTGAAGTAGAGTCCAAGAAAGTGAAAATGAAAAGTTCAAAAATTTTAATGAAAATCCAACTCAAGAGTGATTTTTGGTAATTTTGAATAATTGAAGGTGAAATGAAGGTAAATAACCTAATTTTATGTTATTACACGTGTTTAGGTTGATTTGAAAATCAACGGATATAAATTGGAATAAAAAGGTGATTCGAACAATCAAAATCGATCGTTTCGACTTAAAATAGATTTTAATGGATAATTCTCGCCTCGCGCGAAGTATTATGATTGTAAAAGTTTAAACATGTCATATATGACCCAAGTGAACTATGTCAAGTGTTAGATTGAAGTTTTAAAACTTATGGCCAAAAATCACAAAGTTGGAAATTGAGTTTGGAAGTTGGAAAAAAAAAATTCTAAGTCTGGAAAATGTTTTGAACAGCTCTCCTATGGGCTAATGTATCATTGATTGTAAGAAGCCAAATGAGGCAAGGTTAAATTTTGTAAAATATTAGGTAGTAAGACCTAGTTATGTTCCAAATTGGAGTTAATTGGATGTATAATGAAGGAGTTAAAAATCACCAAAGTAGCTGCAAAAAATTAGAAGTTCAGAAATAGCAGGACTGTGCCGGGGCTCAGTGTTTAACACTGAACACTGCGCTGGGGCTCAGTGTCACTATTCACAGCTGGAAGGATTGCACGGCTAGCGAGATTGGGAAGAAGAAACACTGCGCTGGGGCACAGTGTTTTGAAACTTGAAAAAAAATTTAAGTGTCCAAAATGTGACGTTTTGACAAGGAATGATAAAAATGAGTTATGTAAACTCTAGAGGGATAGAGAATGATCAATGTAAAGAGTGTTAAGGTATAATGGGATGATGAATGACATAATATATCATGCCTAAAGCTAAGTCAAATCATGTTAAATGTTATGAAAAAGGTTGGGAACAAGCTAGAATGTATTATTAACCTATATAAGGTATAATACACCAAACGTGATATGATTAGAGACGATTGGTCGGGTATTTATGAGTTAAGTTTGACTTAGATTTATAAAGTTTTATGATCCTATATTGATGTATAGGTTATGTATTAACAGATAAAGCTCGGCTAGCAACCCGATACAAGGAAGGATAGAAAGGCCAAGCGAGGTAATACATGTTAAGTGTAATTAATGCAGAACAAGCAAGTTTTTCAGACTTAAATGTGATAACTGTTCTATGTGAACTATATGACATTAAATGTTTTCAGATGTGCACTACGTGCAACTATGTGTTTTAACTGTTAAATGCAATATGTGACTTTGTGCATAACATAATAAAGTAAAGAAAGTATGATGAATATTATAAACTGCGAGCATGAAAGGTGTTATCTATTAAACTTGCTGAGCCTTTGTGTTCATTCTTGCTTTAACTGACATTTTCAAGCAACGTATAAGAAGGTCGGAGGTTCCGGTTAAGCTAAAGGTAAAATGATGGTGAATGTATGGTTAAGTATGAAAGAATATATTATATTCATATGTGTAATGTGATCAGTAAATGTATAAAGGAGAAATTTGAACATGTACCAGTTATGTAACGTCATGGTTTAAATGCTAAGCCTTAATAGTATTACAGGGATATATGGTTTTTATAAATCCATAGAGATAAATGTGCATGTATGTATTATTCAAGGAAAAGTTGTAACGATGTAAGATTAATGTAATGTTGTTAGTCGAGTTTTATATGTAATAAACTTGTATGTATGATACAGATATATGTAAACAGGACTATGTACGAAACATGTATGAGGTAAGCAAGATAATGTATGACAGAGATAAATGGTGATTATATTTCACAGGTTATGTCATGTAGATCATAATAGATATGATTTTGAGATTGTAATAGACTAGGTCACAATTTATAAATGTTTGACCTAAGTGCTAATGAATGTTAAGTGAGCGTTGCGATATTAAGAAATGTAAGGAATGTAAGATAAAAAAAAAATATGGACCGCATTATGGTCAACTGAATGGTTTCAAAGATTAAATGTTAAGTTTTAACGCACGAGATTCCAGTTAATTTGGTTTAAAGTTAATGATTATCTTATCCAGACTTAATTGGAATTAATTAAGGAAATGTGGGATCTTGGTGCGTTACAACATCTCATATAGGAGCTTCAGATTTTTTTCCGTTTGAAATCTGTCATATGCTTCAGTTTTTGCCTGTTACCTTACGATGTAGAGCTACTGAATATTATATTCATTTAGCTCATTAATGTTTTGACGAGGTATTAATTGACCTGCTGACACTGTCCATAAAAGGTGCTTCCTTTTTCCTTGGGTCAAGACATGTCAGTCCTAGGTTTCTGCTAACTTTCATAGAGGTGATTGATCTTCCATAAAATGTGGCTGATAGGACACAGTTTTCTGACTTTAGCGTTACCTTGAAATCTTCACTCTATCGCTTAGCACGCATTGGTCAGTCCTTATACATTTCTGACTTTAAGCTCTTGGCAGAGGTTCATCTGTCACATCGATGTAGACTTTTCTTCTCAACGAAGTTGCTTCTGTCTTTCAGTACAAGAGAAGAACCATCAGATGTTTAGGTTCTGATCTGTATGACGTGTAGCTGAGGAGAGTCGTAGTGTTGCTTTAAATGACTCTTGATTTTGTTCAACGAATCTCTACGATCAACTCTACGATTACTCTTGTTGTAGTGTCAGTTCTGCGATAAGACAATTTTCCTTGATATCATAGAGTGTACTTTACGGCCACTCTGTTGGTCGTAGAGTCCGTTATACGGTTGCTTGCTTTGGTCGTAGAGTCCGTTCTACGGTTAAGCTTCTTCCTTGGTCGTAGAGTCTGTTCCTTCGATTTGACCAAATCATAGAGTTTGGTTTATGATCAGACTCGGTTGTCGAGTCTTTTTTGCGCGGAATCGTAGAGTCCATTCTACGATCAGACTGAGTCGTTTAGTTTTCTTGGCGCAGAGTCGTAAAGTCCATTCTACGATTAGACTGTCTGAAGAGATACAACACAAGATCAACCTAACAGATTTGATTTTTTTATAATTTAAGTCCTTGTACACCACAAAGGAGTTTACAACTCAATACATTCATATCCAAAAGATCAACCTAACAATTTTGATCATATCTAACTAAGTCTTTGTACATCATAATCAATCAAAGAACTTTACAATTCTACTATTTAATGAATTTATCAGCTTAATCCTTATCATCAAATCAAATATGCAATGTTCAACACAATGCACTTGGTCAATTTTTGTTCAATATTTTAGGAAGAATTAGATCTTTATCTTTTAGGTATATATTTTTTCCTTGCGCATTTCTTTATTGGAGTTCAACTAGGAAGCTTTTAAAACTCTCTTTTCAACTAAACTTCTCAAATAGATATCAACTAAGAAGTTTTCAAAATTCCATTTCCAACTCAATTTGGTCTGTTTATTTAAATTCCTACAAAACAAAATAAAACTAATTTATTAAATTAATAAAAATATTAAAATAAATAAAAATAGATAATTTAAATGTATGAATTATGAAATTATCACACATTAAACGCCCTATAATCAAACAAGCACTTAATGGTTAGACATTGGAGTAATTCGATATCAAGAAAAGATACTAGGGCACTTTCATATGGTAACAAAACTCTGGGTAAAACATAATTTTTCTATTGAACTCTAAGGTCCAAATTGAAATTTAATCTCCAACGATGGGGACCAATCCCAACGATTTGGAAGCCCTCGCATCACACGTGCCCAACACACCCTCCCATCTAATGTTTCAATGTATACGGTAAGCTTGCTCTATACTAAATTGGAATATTATTCTCTTCCCTCTCCTCCCTCAAGTAGATCATGGATGCTGAAAACTCCCGTAAAACAGAACCAGCGGCAGCTATTCCTCCTCCTCCTCCTTCTTTTTCAGCTGCTGAGATTCTCTCTCCTCAAAACGCCGCTTTTCTCATCGATTCCGTTGATGCCTTTCTCTTCGATTGCGACGGTCTCTTCACTTTTTACGTCCTCTATTTTATCTTTCTTTCTCTATATATAAGTATTGTGATGATCTGAAAGACTATTATTACTAAATGCATTTATTTGTATTCCTGCATTTATATTAGGTGTAATCTGGAAGGGCGATACGCCGATTGATGGTGCTCAACAGACACTAGAGGTGCTCCGATCCAAGGTACTGCTACTTTTATTTATTTATTTATAATTTTAAATTCTTGCTACATATAAGACAAACTAGCATTAACCCGTGCCTCTGGCACTACGAATACCAACAATTGAATGAAATGAAAGAATTTAGTGATGCAGGGGACACAAAAGAGAAATCTCACCATTTCTTACAGAGAACAACCCGGCACTGATGACTGTGAAAAAACACATTTGAGTACCCAACTGAATTATCCTGTTAAGATTAAACACAAAGAAATTATATATAACAAAACATAAATTTCTTATGATCTCGCAACAAATACTTTTGTATAGCAAAAATATAACTTGATCAAGTATAATTACTCCACAATATTTTTAAATTACTTCTAGGAAAGTGTTGGATTATGGTATTCTATAACAGGTACTATGTTCCTGTTGCTTCAGCAAGAATATTCCAATAATTGACAATATTCAGTTCTCTTTCTGATTGGTTTCAATAAAAATGTTAACTGAAATTCTTATATAGATCAAAGAAAAAGATTTTACTAAAAAAGAACGAAACAACAAATTACTGGTACATCTACGAACACCAATAACCTTCCCTTTTTGTGCATAACTAACTCAGCACAACGTACAGGTTGCCGATTAGTTGGTAATCACTTTCAAATGGAATGTGACTGAAGTGAATGTGACACGTATGCATATTTTCAAGTGAATTTCTAATGATCATTTAGCCGCAAACAAACCACATACTCTTCTTATACTGATTAAAGCTTTACGGTAAGGAAAACGGCAGTTCAAACCAATAAAGGCAGCAAATCCACATATATATTGGCAAATGAAAGAGAAGGCATACTACCTTCAGGCGATTGCTGATTGAAACCCACAGAAGAAAGCCTCATATCTGCAGATTCTCTAGGTACCTTTTAACCCCAAATTTGGAGTCACAAAGGTAGACCAAGAAAAATTATCAAATCCAATAATTTAGCACAAATTTCCCCACAGCCAGATACCAAGAGTGCTCAAAAGATTATTCTTTCACTTCCTTTGCACCCAAAAACACCATAATCACTTTTTCTTTTGCCCCACACCCCCAACTCTGATGTTTTATCCAAAAAGAACAGAAATATATAAGAAATTGAGAAAATTTTAGTACATAGAACCTTCAAATGAAGATATTGAACAATATCTTCAACCGAAACCGGTTCCACTACAAAATACGAAAGATTGCAGCTTCATCCGCTACTGATCTTCTCAACCCCACCCCAAAAGCACCAAACTTTTTAAGAACTTCATATAAGAAATTTCTTTAAACTCTTATCCAACACATTTTCAGCTCAGACCTCAATTTCGTGAGCTCATAATCTCCAATTCCTCCAAATTTATTTAAGAAATTTCTTTAACCCGTGCCTCCGGCACTACGAATACTCGTGTAATTATGTAGTAACAATTGAATGAAAAGAAAGAATTTAATATATCTTCTAACACTAACTGAAAATAGGGAGGAAAAAGGATATATTGAAAATCAATTTTGAATGCACTTTAAACCATCCAATCAGTTTGAGTTAACTTAAAACTCGTGAATGAACATAAACCATCAATGAAATTAAAACAAATTTATGCATTGTAGCAAAAATAACCTCTTTGTGGCATTTCATCGAACATATCTGAAGTGTATAATTTGAAAAATCATTGTTTTGTACAATCTGCCTTATAGTATGGATAAACATAACCTCCCAAAACCGAATTTACAAATTACCAAAACCTTAGCTTAGTGAGATTTGCCTTACAAAATTGAATTGTGGTATACATTAATGATTTGTCTAATTTCTTGTGTTAGTTTTATACACTTACACATACCTTGCACCTCACATACATGTTAGTAATTTACTATTTTCATAAACTAAATCATGCTTAACACATAGCACACATTCATATGTTACAATTAGTGGTTTATCATATAACCGTGTTCATAACAAACTATCACCATTTTCATATAATTATATTTTGCATATAATCTAAATTATTAACAAACTTCATTATTTTCATAACATGTTTGGAAAAAGCAAACTATCACAATTTACATTTATTTACTACCCATTTTGGATAGGTTAATTTGTTAATTTTAGTTGTTAATATGCTTGATAGTACCACTTATATCAATCTTTTAATTATAATATATACTTGTTAACACATTCACATGTTACAATTAGTTTGTTAATTATAATTATAATTTTAATATAATCTAAATGCAAACTATCACAATTTACATTTATTTACTACCAATTTTGGATAGGTTAATTTGTTAATTTTAGTTGTTAATATGCTTGATAGTACCACTTATATTAATCTTTTAATTATAATGTATACTTGTTAACACATTCACGTGTTACAATTAGTTTGTTAATTATAATTATAATTTTAATATAATCTAAATGTGATTAATGAACTCAGTATAGCTGAGTATTGGCTCAGAGTTTTGAAAACCCAAGATGATTATGTCAATGCTCTGCATAGAGATCCAAAATAAGGTGGTGTAGCTGTTATTGTTAATATAAGTACTTGTAACCCAACAAAATTAATATAAGTGAAAGTAAATTATCAAGCACACAACAAAATCAACACTGTCACACAAAAGAGTTCCGTATGAAATTCTAAAATTCAAAATTAAAATGTATTTGGAACATGTATTTATAATAAGGTATTTGTATACATGCAAATGATTAATATCTTGTCAACACAAGTAAAAG
The DNA here is from genome assembly GCA_947179155.2 of Hedera helix. NCBI lineage: Eukaryota > Viridiplantae > Streptophyta > Magnoliopsida > Apiales > Araliaceae > Hedera > Hedera helix. The sequence goes on from OX359286.1 coordinate 895,083, forward strand.
TCTACATGTGTACGAAAGCATCGCTCAACCTATTGACTCCCAAAATCTTGCCACTTTTATTTCTTCACCAGACATCTAAAAGATAATGCCAAAAAACCACCTATTTTGGGTATCCTATTCCTCGGTCAAATCTTTGTCTAACAACATGTACCATGCTGATGTCTTTTTTTGAAAAAAGAGGATAACATGATGATCATGACACTATTTTCAGATATACATTTTGATAAAAAGAATTCCCAATTTCAAACTAATGAAGTCAAGTTCGACTAAAAATCTCACAATACAACAACAAATATCATGTTGCCAGGCGTTGCAGCTTGAATCAATTAAATCACAACAACTACTTTTCGCAAAAGAAAACAATTATGTATTCCACAAAATGATTCAAGGTGTTTGCATGCAAAAGTTCTTGGGCTGACCAAGCATTGCGTTTCTTCTGGTAGAAGACATTCTGCCTTTTCAAGGAGAAACAACTCTCTTTGCATTTGTTGACATAATCTTTTTTTTATGTCTATAAAAGGTGTGGTTCTAATTCAAATTGCATCCAATCTATAACAGGTGTGGTTCTAATTCAAACATTAAATTTGAGTATAGAAACTCAAAATTGGCCGTAGGCAAACTCATATAACCTCGCCCCCCCCCCCCCCCCCCCAACCGTGGCAACTGACCTGACACATATTTTTACCTGAATGCAACCTACGTAACACGCTCTTTAACTACTTTTAGCTGATATAAATCAAATGATTTTCTATTTTCAATACAAACCATCCATTCACATCCATGAAAAATTACTAAATAAAAAGTAAAACATGGGATCAAAACCATTCACATTCCATAATCCTACGTATATTTCTTACTGCAACAAACCTAAGTCCTCAAACAAAGACCCAAATGCCCAAAGCCTTGCAATCAATATTTAAATGGATAAAACAATTCCAAAAAAAGAAACAACAATTCAATGGATTGAGATTGATTAATACCATTAGCTGTAATTGCCACTTGATAGTTAGCAAAACATAGCAGCACCCAAGAAAACAAAGAATGCCCACTGTGTGCTTGGCCTTCAATCAATGGAGCAATTAAGTTTGTTGAATCCTCTGCATATGAGCATGGGAAAAAAATATTAGCCATTGAAATATTGATTATAGGAAAATGTATTGTAAAATGGAAAAATAAATGAGAGAAAAAGTTAAATAATGACGTAATATATGTTTCGAAACCCAATCCTCAATGAAAGCAACATTTTATGGTTTAGACAAAGCTACATGAGACAACCTACAAAACACTAAAACAGAATCTTACTGATGAATTTGACGGCAGCATGAAGTTGAAAGTGGCATGATCGTGCAAATCCGAGATACCCTACAAAAAATCTATATATAATATAAAATGTAAATTCCCAAAACAAATGTAAAACCCATGAAAATAACAAAGTCAAAAAAAAAATCATTATTTAAGATGATAGCGTCACCACTTAAGTTGTGTCGTCGCTAGTCACTGGAGTTGCACTACCGATGGTCATTGCCCATCGCGAAGTTCATCGAAAAAATACATAGATTGACATTAGAAAAAGTTTAGAAAAAATCAAAGGAGAAGACAATAATCTAAATAAAAGTATCATTGAACCCAAACTCAAACTCAAACTCTTCAACTAATTCAAACCTAGACTCAATTTAATCAAATTAACATGTAATTATTTATAAAAATTCGACTAAGCCTATGAGATTATAAAACTTAACCTTGAGCAACAAATATAACTAATAATTAAATATTAAAAAAAAAAATTCATCGTCATACAAAAATAGTGTAGGTAATCACCAGGGCGAAGACAACACAATAAAACAAACTAACAAAACATAAGCAATGCAGTATGATTCAACAATGAAAAAAATCCGTTAGGGCTATGAGGACAGCTAGTGTTGTGTCCTTTTATAACATGGGTGACCCCCCAGTCAAAGAAAAAGTAAAAGTAATGTCAGCACTGAACTATATGAATGTGGTTCCTAGAAAGTCTTCAGAGCAAAGGTAACATATCCTTACTTTGGTTAAAGTAAGTCTTTGATATCTATATATACGCTGATACCTAATAACAAACTGGAAGAGGAAATGACTTATGAAGCATGGAAACAATGTCAAGGTCACATAAGCATAATTTATTTTCCTAGTCACTCTCTTTGAGGTAATTTTACAAACAGGTAATAGGCAAATTTTTATTTTTATTAAATTTCACCAGTAAATGATACTCTGTATAATTTTAGAGTTTTGTTAGTTATTTTATAAAAATCTAATATATAAAATCGAAGGCCGATTGTTGTGTAAACAATTTTTTTGGGTTTTTTTAAAATGCCCTCATTTTAAAGTAATTCTTATTTTGTTATTTTTATATTAATTTTTTTTATCTTTTTATTTAATCATTTAAATTTTATAAATTTTTTATTTTATCATAAAAAATTTACATACGCAATGCCCGAGCCTCCAAATTTCACTGAGATAGTTGATGGATACCAGTTTCGCATGTTATTGAGTTTTAACTTTTAACGTGTTAGTATTTCAGACAATTGTAAGATGAAGACTATAGGGCTGATCATATACATAAAGACTATAGTGACTTTCAATTTAATTGCTTCACTGCATTTACCATATGACTATATCCACAGACTATGTTTATAGCCTTTGTCCAAATTTCAATTAGTCTCATAAAGATCTATCTTGTATCTCCTACAAAAAATAAAACTACAAATGTGGCCAATATTCTATAAATCAGGTCCCCATACTGCAGTTGAAGAAGTAATAGATAACAAACTATGCAGCTTATCTCTCCATAGTATCTCTAACACATGGGAACGACAAATTCACTATATAAGGTATGAGTACTAATGTAGCAGCTCTCAGCTATGACACAAAGTAAATTTGGCAAAATAAAAGGTGGTTCTAGTTGGGAAATTAAACAAATCACTAATTTGGCAGTATACCTCTTGGTGTAGGATGAAAGGCCCCATTTTCACTTCCAAGTTTGAAGAAATTACTTAATTTACTTTGAACAAAATCTTTTAGCAGAAAGTTAATAGTCTATTTCCTGCTAGAATTCAAGATACACCTTCACAATGCTAACGTAATAACCAATTTGTTGATTTTCCAAAGCTTCAGCTTACAATGTAGCTGGAGATAGATAGTATAATAGTAAATAACCAAAATATTCGATAAAATTTTGCAAAAGAGAAAGCTCCAAAGCTATAATTATTGTAAAACCCCAACAAAAGTTCTGTAGATTATAGAAACTTAGCCTACACATTACTCTAAACATTAAACACGAATTCACAACCACTATGCAGCGATAGGCAGGGATAGCAGATTTGGACTGACCTGGATAAATTCAGCAATCAGTCAAAGGAAGAAGAAGCTTCAAAATCAGGCGTTGAAGATAAACATAAATCCCCCTACAATAACAGATCAACCAAGATATACACGTTAGACAAAGAAGAATGAAGAACCCTAGAGATTTGGGATCCAAAACTAAACGTAGAGAGAGAAAGTAAACAAAAGAGAGCTGGAGAGAGAGAGAGAGAATGAGAAACGGAGATTTTTTTTGGCTGGGCATCTATGTAACCTACCTAAACTAAAATTTCCCTAGAGTTGAAACTTTATTGCGAGAGGTTTCGCCCATGGATTTGCGACTGAATTGGCCTCGCGCTTCTTTGGTGGCATCTTCTTCTTCCTCTGATAAAGAAACGTAAGCCTTCTGTTAGAGTAGAAAGAGGATATAAATAAAGGAGGAGATAAAAGAAGGGTGAGATTTATCCCAATATTTGAACGGTCCGGATGTGTTTTTAGACTGAGCGGGAGTTTTTTTTTCTTTTCAAAATCATTTGTGTTTTGTTATATGTCAACAGTAAATTTATTCGGAAACTCTATAAATTGGTGTAGGGTTGTTAATTCTCTCTTATCCACGCGTTGAGTTAACTAGTGTGGGTATTTACTAACATAAATTTGTGATCATATGTAGCAAGACTCGAAATTTATTAGACTTCTTTTAAACCTTTCTTTTGGATCTCAAATTTAGATGTAATTATTAGTTTGTAAACTGTTTACAGGGGAAGAAGCTGGTGTTTGTTACCAATAATTCGACCAAGTCTAGAAGGCAATATGCTAAAAAGTTCATTTCCCTTGGAATTCCTGTTACTGAGGTTTGGCCCTTTTTTACTTTATTTGTTTATTAATCAGATTTTGTTATGCATTTGGAAAATACCAATTTTTCTTTATGCAGGATGAGATATTCTCCTCATCATTTGCTGCTGCTATGTACTTGAAGTTAATTGGCTTTCCTCCAAATAAAAAGGTTAATTTTCTTTGATTTTAGTTGTTCTTACTGAACCTAGTAGTAAAAAGCCAATGCTGTATAAGTATCAGATGCTATAATATTGTAAAGTTATATTTTTTTGTAATGACATTGAAATTTTTGGAAGCTTTTATTTGGATGTTTGCCTGCATCTCTATTAGTAAGTTATAACATATAACATAGTTGAAAGATCAGGTTATCGTCCATCGTAAGCAATGTTATATAAACAACATAAAATTAATAAACTCCAATGAGGTAATGCCATTGTCTGGAACCAATATATATGCAATATTGTATTCCTCTCACGAGTCATTTGTATGATGATCCAATGGTTTTGGATGACTTTTCTTTTACTAGCTAGTAGCTATGCATTTTTAGAATTTAGAGTAAAGGATGCCTCTACATGCTTCTCAGGAATTCTATTTGAAGTTTATAGTGCTGAAAATAAATGTTTGTTATTTAAATGGTTAACATATCAATACATAAACTTCTTAAACATTTACCAAATTACAAACTCACTGTAATTTGAACAGTCAGAACTATTCTGCTTATACTATAAACATCTCAACTTCACCAACACATTTATTTGCCAATTTCTTACTTCTTAGCCAAATAAGCTACGAACTGTTCATTTAAATAACAGATTTTTCAGTTATTTTCTTTTGTCTTTATTATTTTTGTGGCTAATAATCTTGACTCTCAATCTTTTATGTTTATCATTTTCTTGTTTTGCTTGAGTCGGAGAATGAAATAATCAGACTAAGATAGAATCTCAATGGTCCCAACTTCCCAGTGACCCAATTCAATACTTATGTCACCAACATAGTTGAAATATCAGTTTATCATCCATCGTAAGCAATGTTATACAAGCAAGCATTGTAGAATTATTAGACTCCATTGAGGTAATGCCATTGTGTGTTAACCAATTTACATACTTTATACTTGCGTTCTTGAAATTGAGAAATATTGTATTCTTCTCATGAGTTATCTGTATTATGATGCAGTGGTTTTGGATTACTTTTCTTTTATTAGCTATGCATTTTTAGAGTAAGGATGCATTTATATGGTTGTCAAGATTTATAGTTTCTAGTGCTGATAATAATTGTTTATAAATTTAATGGGTTAACACATCAATACATAAACTACTTAAACATTTTCCAAATTACAAAACTCACTATAATTTGAACAGTCAGAATTATTCTGCTTATACTATAAACTTCTCATATTCAGCAGTACATTTTTGACAATTTCTTAGCCAAATAGGCTAAAAAGCTGTTCATTTAAATAACTGATTCTTACAGTTATTCTTTTGTCTTTACTATTTTCATGGTCATAATCTTGGCTCTAAATCTTTTCTATTTATCAGTTTATTGTTTTACTGGAGTCATATTGAAATAATCAGACCAAGATAGAATCTCAGTAGTCCCAACTTTAGAGTTACCCAATTCAATACTTATGTCACCAACTGTAGTCATGATGCTAATATCTGCCTCAAATTTTATATTTTCAGGTTTATGTTATAGGTGAAGAAGGCATACTGGAAGAGCTGCAGCTTGCTGGTTTTACTGGCATTGGTGGCCCCGTAAGATCATTTGTTTTAAGCTCTGAATTATGGACTGTTACTGGCTGATTTAAAATTTCATTTGAGCTCGTAACCTCAAATGCTTTGTCTTCTTAGATGTTTTTTCAGCTTTTGTCACCATTGTCACGAGAAACTCATCTTCCATGTAAAACCCAAATACGTTTTTCTACCCTGCTTCCTGAATATGCTGAAGCTGCAACATCACGATTCTTCTCTAGGATGAAGTTTCCTTCCTTCCTTTCTTGGTTTGTAACTTCTCAGCTTATGAGAAGACTTTATTGTGTTAGATGCAATAATTGCTTCTATATGATTCTCATTCACCCAAAAAATAGAAGTCATGATCTTTTTATTTTTTTTAATGTTTCTTGAATGCTTCCGATCCATTAACTTAGTTCTTCTTATCCATAGTACTATCATAGTTAGATTTAAGATTAAGAGATTGTGCGTATTGAACTTATCTATTCACTGTGATATGGAGTCAAATTTGAAATTCACACCTTTGCAAATATTGTGGATTCGGTTGGTCATTTACTTCTTTTCAAGTATAAGATGTCTCTGGCTGAAAGTTTGAAGCACATTTTAAAACTATTGTTCTTCTAATTAGTAGTCATTTGTTCTTCTCTTCTAGATTTGAGGATTTCATATTTTTGCAGGAAGATGGGAAAAAGACAGTACAGCTGAAACCAAACTGTCTCTTTGAGCATGATAAGAGTGTAATGTAACATCTTGCATGTACTCTTTCTAGCATTTTATGTTAAAGTTTCAGCTTAGTATTACAAATGTTTTTGAAATTTTATAATTTCAGGTTGGAGCTGTTGTTGTTGGACTGGACCAGTATATAAATTATTATAAGCTACAGTAAGAAAATCCATATCCGATATTCCTTCTTTGAGTCTCTGGCTTTTGCAGTTAGAATTAGCAGTCAAGAACTAAAAGGTCTTGTGCAGATGTCCCACAACTATGGCTTGTAAGCCTGGCAACCTTATTCTTTAGATCATAGACCTCTTTATGATATTCTCATGTACATATGCATTTTAGGGAGAGAAAGGAATTATTAGTAATGAACCCTGATTGAGATTGTTATACTTTTTCATTTTTTCCAGGAGAGTTCTATAATCTGGAAAACTAATCTATCTTTTAGATACTACTGAATTTTTATGTCATTTTTTGTGGATTTGAAAAAAATTAAAGCTTCTGACAGGTAGAGAGTTGATGTTGCCTTTTCAAAATACTTTTTAAATAAAAATAAATCAATAAGTAATTAAAAAGGAAATAAGAAAATATCAGCATTAGCCATAACTGTGTTGGAAAGTCGAAATAGTACCTACTTCCCCACCATTATCATCACTGTGCTCATGCATAATGATTATGAGAGTGCAAGTACGGGGATGAAATGTTACTGCGTGTATATTTTAGCAAATAGAGTGGGGGCTGGGGGAGAATGGGGGGTCCATATGTGTCTGATGCCCCACCCTCTAGTGCACAAGGAACCATGGATTATGGTAGATTGAACATAATGTGTCTTGTTGGTTACAGAGCTTAAAGAATGTGATCAAGTCGGCTAACAACTGAAACATCATAGCAGCAAACACAACCATTGTGGTCATCTGCTTTTAATCAGATTAAATGTATTATTTTGTTTGTAATAGTGGTAAATTTGTGATGACCTGCAGGTATGGAACTCTTTGCATACGTGAGAATCCAGGATGCCTTTTTATTGCTACAAACCGTGATGCAGTGGGACATATGACTGATTTACAAGAATGGCCAGGTAATCCAGCTCTTTCCTTACGAACCTGCGCATAGTATCAGAAAATGCACTTTGTATGAATAACTCCCCACCCCACCTCTTTTCAGGTGCCGGGTGTATGGTTGCTGCAATATGTGGGTCGACTGAAAAGGAGCCAACCGTAGTTGGAAAACCAGCAACCTTCATGATGGACTTTTTACTACAAAAGTGAGCAGAAAATTAGCTGTTCATTTCATTCATCTTATCTACTATGAAAGCACATCTACTTAAATCATCAATTATTGCTCTGGATTGAAGGCTTCCTCAAACACGTATTGGATGTTTAAAATAATTTCTCCAGTTGTTTTTAACTGGGATGGTGGTCGTCAAAGTTATCATGCGTATTAGGATGTTAAGTAACATCACAAATAGTAATAGAGAACTTAAAAGCCCAACAAAGGAAAAACAAAAGGAGGTCCACCTTTTCTACCAAGAAGTATTGGACTCTTAGGGAACACCTATACCCATGTATCAAAAGAACATTTGGGGTGAAAATCACTGATTAACAGGGTAACATCTACAAATCTTATTGGTGGAAAATAATTTGAGTGAAAGATTTTATAGAATTGAATTGGATCCTTGAATCCAAAAAATAGTGAGAATTTTTTCTTTCTCATCTCTCTTTCAATTCAAAGATTCAGGATTTGACTTGAAGAATAATGCTTTAATTTTATCAATTTTTTTTTATTACATTTCATTGCATGTTGAGAAAGCTTTTCCCTTTCTCTTTTTTTTTTTTTTTCATTTTTCTTTTTGCCTTTTCGATCTTTGTTTTGCAGATTTCAGATTACTACCTCAAAAATGTGTATGGTTGGTGACAGATTGGACACTGATATTCTATTTGGACAAAATGCAGGATGCAAAACTCTCCTTGTATTTTCAGGTCCAAGGCTTTCTGATAGTGAACCATATTTTTATTTCATCATTAGTAAAACCCCTTTTTTTTTTATCTATCTAATTTCTAATTAGAGAATAAGAAATCTAAGCAGATTCAGATTCATGAGTTCTCCTAATAGCTGTTGTTGTAGGTGTGACAACTCAATCCGCCCTTCAAGACCCATCAAACCACATCCAACCAGATTACTATACAGGCAAGCTGTCTGACATTCTTAGTTTAATATAAGATGACCAATTATTATCCAAATTTCGGATCGTCTGCTATAGGATTAGCCGAAATTTAACCATTATACAGACAATTGAATTAGTGCATCAATTGCAGCGTAACAACTATAAAGCATTGAGTTATAATAATCTTGGACTATGCGCCATATCTTTTCTTTCGAGTTACAAAATTATTCTAATTTGGTGTTTAAGATAATTGAGAAGGTTTGCTTATCTGATCTTTTAGAGCATTTACTGGTCAACTGTCATGGCCTTACAGGACTTCAATATTCTTCACGGAGCTAGTCATTTTCAATCAATATTACAAAAAACAATAACACAATACTGTTTAGTTATTTTACAATAGTTATAGTTTGTACGAAATACAAATGATTTACTTCCTATTTTGAATTTTAAAACGGAGAAAGTATTTGCTAGTGCACGAAATAGCAGTACAGAATTCCAGCTTTGCAACTCCGTGTGATGCAATCTGAACTGAGATGATTTTAAGAACTAGCAGGGAAGAGCAAGGCAGCGCCCTTGATAGAATATTAGGCATGCATATAATCTAGGCTAAGACATAATTGTTTTGACATGGCAATGGCATAATCTTGGTTTATAATTGAATCTGCTCTTCAAGCTTTAGACTTTTATACTACAGTGTTGCGGTTAACAATAACGAAGAAATACTATAAATCACATAATTTATGCACAACCCTCCTGCTATGTATTGCGGAAGTTGTATGTCGAATTACAATTGCTCAATACAGGCCGGTATTTCTACTGCTGGTACACGGAATTAAGTATGAATGGTTAATGGGGCATAATTAAATTGAGTGATTGTTATCAGTTTTTATTATTTATATGGCTTTAGAGGTCGCGTAACATTTCTAAGGTCTAACACCAGTTTTCAACCCTTTTTTCTGTGTCTTCCCACTAGCGAAGGACCATAGCCCTGGTGAGGGCTTTTTTATTTTTGTAATCATGTGATTCTATTTTTTATATTTAAAATGAAATATTCTTAAATTTATCGACTTTAAATCCTCGAATCCAACAACAATTTAATACTAAAAAGCATTCTATTTTAAACTTTTGAAGTACTTGTGACATTTTCGACCTCAAGATGTGAACAAGTCATTTGACATGGTTATACAATCGTGCATATAGTAAAATATCTAAAAAATAGTACTCTTACAATTTGTTGTTCAACACATGATATAAACTTGAGAATGGAAAGATAAACCTCACATATTCACTTCAATTTTAATGAATGAACTTGTAGTCTTAGGAGTAATTGAAAAGTATGCTCATTTGGTATGATCTTTACACAAGAACTTCGTGGTACAATGCATATTGAACTTTGTGGTACAATGCATATTGTAACATAACAAAAAGCAACAAAAAAATGATGTTAAAATGTCGATGTAAAATAAGACAGCCTTCAACTTGTATACCAGGGGCGGTAGGGCAACTCCCAACTTGCAAGGGGGCAATGATCATCTAAATCCAAACCCCACCACCTCATTCCATTGATATCCCTAATCTGCAATGTGAAATACCAAAGTATGGCCATAAATGCAACTCCGGCATCCAATCCGGCTAATAAAATGTAGTTATGCCTAGCCTAGCCCACCGGGCTTTGTACCTCTTGTACACAACAAAGTTGAAGAAAATGCCCTCACTTACCGCCAGATGTAGTTCACAGCCCTTGCTAGTGACATGACCCTTGCACCTGATATAAGAATTGGCATGTTTATGAGGCGAATCCATTTTTTCTCTGGGAAAACCCGAGAAAGGATCCATACTGGGAAGGGAAGGGCGCGAGGATACCAAACAGGAAGAAATAGTTCATCTTGGAGTACAACCCGGGAGGCATTGTAGAAAACGTCGTCTCCGGGGCATTTCCATGGGCTTCCCTCGGGCAACCTTGTTGGGTCGCAGATGAATTCCACTATCGTTAGGAGCCACCAAGATGTCACAAAGTAAATTGAAGATGCAACTACTGTTCCCGCTAACTGTATTACAAATTAAATATCGATCAAGACTTTGTGCTATTATTCTGGCTAATGATATTACTAGAGCAAAAATAAAATAATGATACTGTCAGAGCAAAAAGTGTCGCTTAGTTAATACTTTAAGCGACAATTATTACTTTGACAACATCATTTTTACTTTGGCAATATCAATTGTTATTATTTTTCATATTACATACTTGCATTTCAGAAGCTTAAGGAATGATCTTGATCTATTTACCTGAACAACGAACATGGACTTTGGAGAAATTTTCATGTAATGGCCTAGTTTGGAATCGCCAAGAAACATAATGGCTTGCGACATGCTAATGTAACCGTACGTTTTGAAGGCCACATTGGCAAGTGGTTTCCCGGGGTACATGTAACCAACTATTAGTTCTGTAATCACATCTAGTCCTGGTCGCTGCACAGACATTTTTTTCACAAATTTGAGATGAGAAAATATGAGCAAAATCTTTGTGGAAATTGAAGCATATATATACATATGTACCTGGTTTGTGGTAGCTGTAATGACACCTATTGGAAGGGTAAAAACTAAAGCCAAAGAGATTGCTAATAGGACTCCCCAGTAAGGAAGCTGCAACTGTCTGCCAAATTCCTCACAAGCAAAAAGGGACAATCCAATCATGACTATTAAGATTGAATAGAACCACCATTGTGGGACAGGATCATAGTTTTTCTTCATCAACCTGGTGTGGACATCCCCAAACTTTAATCTACTGTCCTACTTTTGCTTCCGTAGCTGAAGGTCTTGAGCCGGTAACGAGTAGGGAGCTTCCCCACAACAAGTCTATTAGTAGACAGAAAGACCTGCTCTTCGGCGCTTAGCTGCTACCGACTTAATTGGTTGTATTCATTACTGCGATGTCGCTTTCGGTCCTGTAAAGATGCCCGTGTTTGTTGCCATATCGATCTACAAATGACAATCCCACTACAGATTCATTCATGAATATCTATCTCTACATGCGATATGATACTTGGTGCTTTTTTGGTTAGAATGTGTTTGATGCGTTTAGTGTGTTTGGAAGCTTAAATGCTCTCTAAAATCTTGTTTGTCTATAAGTAACTTATTTCAAACGTAACTTATTTAAATTGATAAACGCAACATTCGGGGTTCAAACGCATCACACCCAAAAATGGTCGTGAGTTTAGAAGTCCAAACACACTAAACATTTTCACAACAAAAACTGTAAACGTTAATAAACAAACTCTTGAACAAAATTGAAATATATGTACCTCCCATGGAAGAGTGCAACATGAGTTAATGTGCAGCCAATGTAGCAAAGCTTATACCATAAGCGAAAACAAAGAGGATGCTAAGATTAATCTTGCTATAATCATCGTATCCCTCTTGATTGAAATTAAATGTTTCCGAGTTCAAAACAACAGAAACATTATACTGTCTTCCATCAACATCAAACAAAAAATCAAGAATTCCCTTTGAAAAATTAAGAATTCCCTCCCATAAATGGGATCGTCAAGAATAGAAAATTTTGTTGCAAACACGAATAAAAAACAGGATTTAACTATAAAATAAAGAAATGCAGAAATCAGACTTATTGATTTAAAGCAAATTTATGTTGAGCAGAGGCGTGCGCTGTATTGTCCTTGAGTAGAAATTTCTCCCCTCAAAGAGATCACTGACGAAATACTACTCTAAGATTCAACGACTCTTCATCCAACTAATCAACACTCAAAATAGTTGAATGACCTAAGAATAAATTCAATTATTCCTTTATCCGAACACAAAATTATCATAAAGTAGGAAAGCTTCGGGAATGACAATCTTTGGATGGAGAGAAAGTATGAGATTTGTTTATTTCTTTATTGTATCTATGAAAGACTTTATTGTATCTATGAAAGAATGAAGCAGCAGCCTTAGGTTGCAACAGTAATTAATTACAACGTTAAAACTCCAATAGTAAAGTTATAATGTTAAGCAAATCCCTCTAAAGAAGTTTGACCCAATCTCAATATATATATAATTTATTAATTAATTTATAATAAATTTATTAGTATTGTTGTTGACACAGTCAGTAACAAACACTATAATAAATATTATTTTGACTTTGAAATACTTAATATTTTAAGTAAAATACTACTATTCCCACATATTACAAAATTAAAAATAAAAGAAATTGAGTAAGGAATATAAAATAGTGCAGCTCGTAAACACTGGTGTCTTTTGGACTATGAACTAATGTAGAGTAAATAGGACTTGTTTCATGGGAATTTGTTGAAATCAAAGAATTTATGTGGACCTTCTTCCTTATTATGAATCAATATTCATATTACTCACACTATAAACTTTAATTGAAGCTGTTCTTCGCGATTTGACACATTTTGGCCTTGCGCTATATCTAAAATTTATGAGCGCTCTAAAAAACCTGCCTTGTTTTCATAAGAGGGGGACCCAACTCTACACTCATATAAGTGTTTTCACCAAATGCGTTCTATAGTTAAACACATCACCCAATCGGACTATAGAAAACATTAAGAGTATATAACTCAACCTTTAGCACTGTAGAACTACACTATCATGCATTATAAGAATGAACTTAAGTATGTATAAAATGGATAATGCCTCAAACAATCAACCAATGACTTGTTGTTACCTAAATGAACCTACTTCTTATGATTACCATTCACATAGGTTGGGTTACTATCACTGTTGATCTCTATAATAGGCAGTAGTCCCATCTCCCTCGATGTGCTGCTCACTAACCTCTTACTTAGTGGCTTTGTCAGTGAATCCGCAATATTTATCTCTGACCTAACAAAATTAAAGGATATAATCCCATTAGATAACAGTTGTCTTACAATATTATGTTTTAGGCGTATATGCCTACTCTTGTCATTATAGCTTTTATTCTTAGCTTTGCCTATAGTAGCTTGGCAATCACAATGCAGAGACACGGATGGAACTGGTCTCGTCCACAAGGGGATATTCCCCAAAAGATTTATAAGCCATTTTGCTTCAAAAGCTGCCTTCTCTAAGGTAATAAACTTAGACTCCATAGTAGAGCGAGCTGTAAAAGTCTGTTTAGAAGACTTTCAAGAAACTGCTCATCTTCCTAAGGTAAATATGTAACTACTCGTGGATTTAGTTTTATTTGAATCAGAGATCTAGTTGCCATCACTATAGCCCTCAGGAACTGCAGGATTACCGCAGTAATATAAACCAAATCCTATAGTACCTCGTAGATACTTGAGTATTTTACATAAAGCAGTCCAATGATTAGGAGTGAACACAATTCGGTTATAACTGAACCAAAATTTTATAACCGAAATATTACGGTTATTTTGGATAATTAGGTTATAACCGAATTTATTTTATTTTTTGGGTTCAATTTTGGATAATAAAATTTTACTATTTGGTTAACCGATTAACTGAATAGTAAAATGTAACAAAAAAAAATCACTTTTTTTTATTCAAATACAGAACATAAACCACATTCTTTTTCAGCAAATATCACTTTCTTTTTTGGGTGTTAATTTCGGTTATTAATTGAATAACCGAATAGTAAATTCAGTTATTCAGTTATCTACTAATTCGGTTACCAATTCAGATATCAAAAATGTGTTAATTTTGATTTTCGGTTATAATCGAATAAGCTATTCCGTTCGGTTATAACTGAATTGCTCACCCCTACCAATGATCTTTATTAGGACTATGAGTGTATATGTTGGGTCTATTAACTGTATAAGCTATATCAGGTCATGTGCAATTCATAAGATATATTAAGCAACCTATGATTGGGCATACTTAGATTGAGATACACTTGGTCCGTCATGCTTTTTTAAATGCAAACAAGAGTTGTAAGGAGAACTAACAAGATTAACATTATAATGTCCAAACCTTTTAAGCATTTTGTCCAAATAATGTTCTTGAGAAATCATGTATCCATTACAAACTTTTTTCAAATTAATTCTGAGAACAACATTTGCTTCTCCCAAGTCTTTCATATCAAATTTAATTGATAACATATTTTTAGTCTCATATATAACATCAATATTGGTTTCAAAAATAAGCAAGTCATCCACATAGAGACAAACAATAACACTAGAATTCTCATTATTAAATTTGGTATATATACATCTATCTCCATCATTTATTATATATCCATTAGAAGTCATTACACTATCAAATTTGTCATTTCATTATTTAAGAGCTTATTTAAGACTATATAAATATTTAACTAATTTACAAACTTTATGCTCATTACCTTGGAAACAAATCCCTCAGGTTGGTCCATATAAATCTCCTCTTCTAAATTCCCATTAATAAACACAGTCTTAATATCCATTTGATGAATCATTAAATTTTTAACAGCAGGAAATGCAATTAAAATCCTAGTGGATGATGTTCTTGCAATCGATGAATAAGTTTAAAAAGAGTTTTGGTATTATGTTTGTTTATAACCTTTAGCAACAAGTCTAACCTTAAATTTATCAATTGATCCATCAGGTTTTAACTTCCTTTTAAAAATTCATTTACAACCAATAGTTTTAGAACTACTAGGAGGGTCTACTAATTTCCCAGTGTGATTAGCCATAATAGACTCATTCTTACTATTTACAACTTCTCTCCAAAAAGAAGCATCGGGAGAAGTGACTGCTTTTCTAAAGGTCAATGGGTTATTATCCAACAAAAACGTAAAAAAGTCATCTCCCAGATTAGTGATTTTTCTAGGACTCTTACTCTTCCTAGTTCAATTTCAGTTTCCTCAATTAGAACTAAATAAGAGCTTGCAGGAAGCTCAGTTACTGGTTGGTCCAATTTAGATTTCAAAGGAAAAATATTTTCAAAGAAATCAATATTTTTTGACTCAATAATTGTATTATGATTTGATACATCACTTTTTAAAACAAGAAATCAATAAGTAGCATTACGTTCAGCATAACTAATAAACAAGCAATCATTAGTTTTAGAACCAATTTTCCTTTTTTAGGGTCGGGTAACATTATCTTAGCAAGACACTCCCACACTTTAAGGTATTTTAAGTTGGGTAAATATTTTTCCCAAAGCTCATAAGGAGTTTTTCCAGTTTTCTTATATATGATTCTATTTTGCAGGTGACAAGCAAAAAGAAGAGCTCCCCCCTACAAATTTAGTGGAGCACCATAACTAACTAACATAACATTCATCATGTCTTTTAATGTTCTATTTTTCCTTTCGGCAACCCCATTAGATTCTGGAGAGTAGGGAGGTGTTACCTTATGTACAATTTCTTGTCCTTCATAATATTTGCTAAGTAGTCCAAAATCATACTCTCCACCTCTATCAGACCTAAATCTCTTAATCTTCTTATCTAATTTCTTTTCAACCTCGACCTTATAAATTAGAAATTTATCTTCAGTTTTATTTTTATTTTTGAGAAAGTAAACTTTAGTATATCTAAAATAATCATCTATAAAGGTCACATAATAATTTTTTCCACCTCTAGATGCATTTCTAAACATATCACCTAAGTATGAATGAATTAAACTGAGATGTTCATATTCTCTAATAAGTACCAGTGTACAAGTCTTTTTAGTTGTCGTGGTTTCTAAATAGACTTGACATTTCTTGATGTTAGAAATTTTAAAATATCTTACAATTCCTAAAATTTTCTTCATATTTATATATGAGTAGTTTATGTGGCCTAATCTAGTATGTCAAATTTCATCACATTCAACCAAGCAAAAGAAGTACTAGCATTATTATTTATAAATTCAAGTACATATAAATGAAATAATTAAATATTAAGATACTCTTTTCCCACAAACACCTCATTTTTGGTCAACACGACCTTATCAGGAGTAGCAGTTTAACCTAATTGGTCTATTAAGGATTAACGAAATATTAAAAATTTGATATGTGAATATATGGAATTGCCAAGGAATTGATCTTAATTGATTGGAATAAGGTAAATATTTATATGACGTGTATGTATACAAGGTAATACAGTTGAAAGTGAGTACAAGGAATTTAGTGTGTAAGTCAAATTTGAATTGGTGTATGTGTGCTAAGTAATGTACCAAAGAATGTAAAAGTCGTATAATGGCTTTATGAGTGTAAAAGATAAAAAGATAATGGATTTTGATAATCCGAGCGCGGTTCGTTTTTCGAGAAAACGGTTTATGAAAAAAGTGAATATCTCGACTAATTGAGATGTCGGGATTTGGAATTGATTAAATGAGGAACCGAAAAGGTTCGTAGAAAATTTAGAATGGAATGTTATGCAATTGGTATTTATTATGGTTAATTATTATTAATTAATGAAATTTAATTTTTAAGGTGTGACAAGTGATATGGAACAAGCCAATTATGGTGTATTTTGTGATGGAATAAAATTCAAGTATAATGAATCAATTTTGGATAAAAAAGGACTTGAATTAGATTAAAAATGATTAAGTTATGATTTATGAGAATTAAAATTCTCAATAAAATTTGGCAAAAGTCTAAAATACCCTCAACAATTTGGTTAATGACCATTGTGTCCTAAATGATAAAATGACCAAAATACCCTTGATGAATTAAGTAATGACCGTCATGTCCCAAGTGATGAAATGACAAAAATGCCCTTAACTTAATATGTGAAATGACTAAAATGCCCTTGGTTGGGATTTACTGTAGTTAGGATGACTTAACCCAAGTTGGGTTAAGTCTTATTTAACCTAGCAAATAAGTGAATTCTTCACTTTGCTGGAAAAGAGGGAAAGGAGAAGCCCTAGGAGAGAGAGATAAGGAAGCCATGGAAAATAAGAAGCAAAAACTTGAAATTATGGAGCTAGGATGCTTAAATGATCAAGGAGCAAGAAGAAAAGAGGAAGAGTTTGTCATGAGGAAGCTTTCTATATAAGAAAGTTGGTCATCCAAGAAGGTATAAAAGTTTTCAAAGCTTGAAACTTTAAATTATATATATCAAAGTATGTATTTGTGGTTAAAAATATGATTCATGTAAGAAAATGTGGCTAGAATTGAAAGTTTATGGTTAAACCTTAATATATAAGGTTGAATATATGTATATGAGGTTTATGTGTGTAAAAGATAGCATGATAATGTTTAAAAGTATATAAATAATAATTTATGGAGAATCATGTATTTATTCAAGCTAAAAGCCATGATTTGTTGGTTGATCATATGTAATGTGTTGGAGATGAAAACCTATCTAGGAAGGTTGAACATGTTTGAAGTATGAGGAATTTTATACTATATAGCTTCAAAGAATCACAAATGGTTGAGAAACATGATTTGTTTGAGAATAAATACAATATTAGGCTATGAATTGCATGTAGCCCGAGTCGAAATCTGTAAAGTGCATTAGAAGGTGCATGCAGAAGTTATGTGATTACACAAAGTGGTTAAATGTGTATGTGATACCCTATGTGGTGTGTTGAGTTTAAGATGTCAAGTTAAGTTTAGTTTTGAAATTTGAAAAATTTACAAAGTTATTCAAAATGACATTAAAGGGTGATTTTTAGAAATTTTGAAGAACTAAAGGTGAAATAAAGTCAAATGACCTAGTTTTATGTAAATACACGTGTTTATGTTGATTTGGAAATCAACGGATTGAAATTTGAATGAAAAGGTGATTCGAACAATCGAAATCGATCATTTCGACCCTAAATGAATTTTTACGGACAAATCTCGCCTCGTGCGAAGTTTTATTGTTTTAAAGGCCTAGACATGTCTTATATGACATATATGAACTATGTTAAGTGTTGGAATGAAGTTTGAAAGCAAATGGCCAAAAATCACATAGTTGGTAAAATTGAGTTTTAAAGTTGAAATTTTTTCTAAGTGTTGAAATGTTTTGAAACGCCCTCCTACGGGCTATTGCTTCAATAATTTTAAGAATTCAAATGAGCCAAGTAGTATTTTTGTAAAATATTAGGTAGTAAGGTCTAGATGTGGTCCAAATTTGAGCTTAATTGGATATAAGATGAAAGAGTTAAAAATCAGCAAAGGTAGTGTAAAAATTAAAAAATCCTGTTTCTGAACATTGCACCTAGGCGCAATGTTTTGTACTAAACATTGCGCCAGGGCCAAATGTACTATTCATGGTCGAGGATATTTCGCGGCCAGCAAAGCCTGATGGCGCCGGGGAGAGATTGCTATGCATTTGAAAATTTTTTATGCTTCTAAAAAGCTATATTTCGATATGAGATGATAGAAATAAATTATATAAACCTTATAATTGATAATAATGGTCAATGTAAAGGGTGTTAAGGTATAATGTAATAATGATTGACATGATATAACATGCTTAAAGCTAAGTCAAAGCATGTTAAGGTTTATGAAAGAGGTTGGGAGCGAGCTAGGATGTATTATTGACCTATGTAAGGTATAATACATCAAATGTGAAATGATTAGAGACGAATGGTCAAATATTTATGAGATAAGTTTGAAAAAGGTTATAAAAGATGTTATGATCCTATAATAACATGTAGGTTCAATGTTGACAGATAAAGTTCGGACTAATAACCTGATGCGAGGAAGGATAGAAAGAACGAACGAGAAGCGTAAATGTTATGTATATGTAAAGCGTATCAGGCAAGTTTTTCAGACTTAATTATAATGATTGTTCTATGTGAAGTATATGATAGTAGAAGATATGGAATGTGCCCTATGTGCAACTATGTGATTTAACTGCTAAGTGAAATATGTGACATTTAAGCATAACATAGTAAAGTAAGTAATGCATGACGCATAAATATAAATTGTAAGCATGAAATGTGTTATCTGATTGATTTGCTGAGCCTTTGTGCTCACTCTTGCTATGAACTAACCTTTTCAGGTAAAGTATGAGAATGCCGAAAGTTCCGGTTAAGCTAAAGGTAAAGAGTGCTAAATGCGTAGAGAAGCATGAATGAAATTTGTTAAGTGTATCTGTGTAATGTTCCTGTAAAGCATATAAATGTTAAACCTTAAAGGTGATAGGAATGGATGTGTGATTTGTAAATCCATAACAATAGCAATGAATGTAATTTGTTATAAGAAATATTGTAATAAAATAAAATAAAGGTATTATTGGTAGTCGAGTTTTATATGTAATAAACTCGTATGTATGGTACTGATGTGTGTAAATAGGAACAAGGGTGGAACAGGCATAGGCAAGCAGAGTTATGTATGTATAGGTTAATGATGGAAATTTATTCACAGGTCATGTTATATAAATCATAATATATATGATTATGATTATTGTAATAGACTAGGGCACAATGAATAAATGTTTGACCTAAGTTCTAATGAATAGTAAGTGAACGTTAAGATCCTAAGACAGGTTATGATTGTAAGATAAATAAACAGATTTATGGACCGCATTATGGTCAAATAATAATTTTAAAGGTTAAATGTTATGTATTAACGCACGAAATCGCCATTATGATGCTTTATGAATATATAATATGATTTTAAGATTAATGATTATGTTATCCAGATGTAATTGTAAGTGAATAAGGAATATTGGGATTTCAGGTGCGTTACAATGTTCACCTCAGAGACAACCCCCACAATAGTGTTGTTTGCCTTAGCTAAGTTAGCTCTCTGAGGTGCAAACTAGTTGTTTCCCTTTTTAAACTTACATTGGGCAGCATGATGACCTGCCTTCCACACATGAAACAATCACCTTTAGGTTTTGAGGTTTTGTGTTTGAACTGATTTGGTTTTTGTCTTCGGACCGGTGTTATGCTTATACCCCTGTTTAGGATGTTGGTTGGATGAGTTACGAAGTTTGTGAAAATAGTAAGCACTCAAACCAATCACATTTGATGTGATAAGCATATACTTTATAATCTTATTCATTTATTAATAAAAGTATCAAGATATTTCATTATTCATGATTAATTGACTGGATTAATTAAATGGATAAACCCATAGTTTTATAGCAATGCTTTTAGAACCATGATGAAGATCATGCTAATGAGATCTAAATTCAAGATAGCTAAATACTAAAATTGTTCCTAATCGTTAGATCACTAAAAAGGGGATTAGTAGATCCAAATAGATTAGTACATACTATGCTTGCTCTTACGAGGAGGATGATTGATCTCATAATCATTTGTATAAATACACTAAATCAAGTATGTAAATGCTTATTAGAGAATAAGTTCACTGAGCATGACTCGCTAAAGGAACACCTAATGGAGTTTTACTTGTCTGTCTATAGGAGTTCCTTATGTGATAGTCGTACAAGTGATCGTTGGACTTGAGACCACCATAGTATCTTGTATGTATTAAGTTATACTTTGACATATTTCTTAAGATTGGTTGGTATATCAAATAATATACTTAGATATAATAATGTACAAAAGGAGATAGGTGAATGATAAACAAATGATCTACCACTTTCAGTAAAGGGAGATAATGACTTATGCGATTCAATAAGTGACAATTTGGAAATCCTTTGCCAGGGTTGAATGAAATTAGAAAGGAGTTTCTAATTTACATTAACTAGAGTTGTGCATTTGTGAATTGAAATGCATAAGATCAAATAAATAAGATTTAATAGAAATTTCATGTCTTATATTTGAATGAGAAATTGTGTGGTAGAAGGATTGAATTGTACGATAACTATTTGCTGAAAAGTTCTTTTACAGTCAAATGTTAAAATCTATATTAGCTAGAATGTCGATTAATCGTTAAGGGGGCTTACGCTTATTGTGTAATAAATATTTATTCTGAATTAAAGAGTTAATTCATAATAAATGAATTAGAACTATTCTAATTTATTTATTATATAACCGGTTTAATGTGGAGAACCTAAAGGGTCACACCGTAAAAGAGTAATATTTATTTTAGAAGTGAATGACATAATCGTAATAATAAATGAAGCATATTTAATTTATACTATAATGATAGAAGAAATTAAATAGCTTAATATTTATAATTTAGTATTTTAGAAATACTAATTATAAATTAATAAGAGGATTATTATTATTATTATTATTATTATTATTATTATTATTATTATTATTATTATTATTATTATTTAGTTTATAAATAGTTTAGAAATTAATTAATAAGTAGTAGTATTATTGTAAATAATTAAGTTACTAAATGGTTTAGTAATTAATTAATAAAAAATACTCTAATTATTAAATAATTACAAATGGTTACGAATTATAATTAATTAATTGAATTACTAATTGAATTGAGAATTAAATTAAAATCTTAATTCTAAATATTTTAGGAGGGTTAACTATATCTATAAATAAGATGAGTTTTATCATATATTAAGGTTACATACTCTTTCACAAGAATTGAGAGAGTACTTCATAATTCTTTACATTTAAAGAGTTAAAAGAGAGAGAATTAGGGTTAGCCACACATGATTTAGAGAAACTAAAATTCACTTCTTTAATTCATAGATCTCTTGGTGGATCATCTCTAGAGGCTTCACACTTGGACAGCTAACATTGATTCGTAGAATCTAATCAGTGAATTTGAAGAAGAATGCGAAGGATTAAAGGGAGTTGAACTTGTACCCGTGGAAGCCTGGTTCTACGAAAGTATAAATTTTTTATCTTTCCTCAATTAATAATAGTTGCATAAGAAAAATCTGGTTATTGGTTTGTAAAAAAATTTTAAAATATGATTTTGATTGCTTCTGTTACGCTTATATAATTTGATTATATGTATGCTATATTTTTGTAAACCAACAGTAGCATCAAGAGCCAAACTTATGCGAATTATTAATTGTTTTGATTCCGTATATATATGGGTATGTGTTTAGAATAATTTATTGGGCATAATTTATTATATTAAATCATTTTTTTAATGACAAATAGTCACTTCGCAATTAAAAATTATTTTTACAGAATTCGCAAATTGTTTTATTTTTTCAATATCTCTGAATTGATTCAGCGGCTTGGTTAACGGTTAACTAGTATATGTGTGTGTGTATATATATATATATATTAGCCAAACAGTTTGGTAATTTTTTATAGATTTTAAAATTTCAAAATAAAAGAGTTTATTTTAGGTAATTTTAAAATAATAAAAATAAATAGTTTATTTAAAAATAATTTTATAATTAAAATAAAATATTTATTTTAAACATAAAATTAGATTTTATGTAATTTAAATTACCTATTAAATGATACCGATATATATACATATATATATGGAATGTTTTACTTAATTCATGAGATGAATATTATTTATTGATATATATGTTGATATATATGATAATAAATGAGATTGATTATGGACTATTGACCAAATATGATTGAATTTATTTTATATGGATGCATTGAATAAATGAATTCTGCGTTCCTTGTCTTTCTTTAATTTTATATTATAAATTATATCTCTCTCTTATGTACTTCCCCTTGACTGTTAATCAAAGTTTTTATTTAATATAAATAGTTTGTAATAGGATTAGTTAAAATTATTTTGAAGAATTGGAGCAGAAGAGCAAGGAGCGCATGAATATCCGTTTGTATTGAAGCCTGGTTTAAATGTAATAGTTACATTTATGTATTTATTCTTGCACCATAGGTTTGACCATTTGATTTATTTGATGGCTCGAATAAACCAAACTAGAATAAAGTCCATAATAAATCCAAGTAGAATATAGTATTCTATATGTACATGCATATTTAAATATATTATATATTATCAAACATGTTTTGCATGTTAATTAATATGATGCGTATTTTATATATATGTGTGAATGCGCATTAAACAAGATGAGACAATTAAAATTAATAAATCCCTCATTATGACGAATAAATATTATTTATAAAATAAATTTAAATGTTTAATTCATGAATTAAAGGAGTTTAATTCAATTAAATAAAATTAGAATGATTCTAATTTATTTATTCTACTATTAGTAATATTAAGTTGTAATGTTCAAAGATATTAATAAAATATCGAACGTCGCCTTCTAGCATGATAAAACAATAGAGCATCAAATAGTCAATATACGTTTGTTGTGCACACATGAGACTTATGTTAATTATTTGAGTTGTTGTTTTATTGCATTTGATGTTTATAAAGAAATTGAACATTACTGTTTTGTTGTGCACACACAAGGACAGTCTTTTTCTTTTTACTTATATGGAAGGGCTAAATTGAGCTTAACTTAGATAATTTTGATTTAGATGTGCACACACATGATCATAATAACCTAAGAAGCAAAATACAAAAGAGTTACATGTTGATATAATTGACAAGGAATTGTCTACATATTGAATAAACTATAGTTTGTTGTGCACACACAAGACTATATTTTTGTCGATATGATTCTTTTCTCACTAGTAGATCTTTAACTAAATTTGCAGAACTTTATAAAGAGTGTAATATAGTTTAATAAAAATTGTGGGAGACACTATTTTAAATAAAAACCTAATGTATTTTGGTAATTAATAAAATGAATGCATGATAATGTTGTTATTAATTCACTTAAAGAATATTGCTATGTTTAATTCACTAACACTGCATATCATATTGGATGCTAACAATTTAATCGAATCAAATTGTTCGGATTGATTAAACAACAAATGTCATTAATTTGCATATCCCTGCAAACGTTGCAGACCAAGCCTATGAGGAAGAGATTGCTACTTATGAAGTAACAATATGATGTAAAGGTGGCTCAATGCATCAGGCTCGCATCTATAAGTATTGAGTTACAACGTTAACATGAGAAAATTGATGCACCTACTATATTGCTGCACATTCAGTAGTTATATGGTGAGCAAAGTAGATCAACTAGATATAAGATATCTAAGGAGCTCTTCCGATCTATAATAATCAATGACACTGCAGTACAGATACATATCCTAAAGATGATCAATCTGATTGATCAATTAGGACAACTAGATTTTGTCAAGGATGGAGAGATGAGTCAAGATTCGATCTTGTAGTCACTCACTGACTCCTATTCACAATATGTTGTGAACTTCGAACATTAATAAGCTATAAGTTAGTTTAACTGATTTGCTTAATATGTGAAAGACTGTTGAGAGTCACTTTCCTTCCAAGAAAAATCAAGTCTTGCTCGTAGATAAATCATCTAAGCGGAAGAAGATGGTCAAATGTATTTTTGAGGAGTCAAAAAGGATAGAAGACAAATAAAAGATACTAACTAAAGAACATAAATAAAAATGATCCCAAGAGCAAATGAGTTTACTTTCATTGCGATAAGTTGGGACACTAGAAGAATAACTATAAGAGAGTTGCAGTACCTAAGCAGAAAAAGCTTGAAGAAAATTTTACTACAGATATATATTTGTTCATAATGAAATAAAACTTTCTACAAGGAAAGTTCTACTTAGGTATTAGATATCGGCTGGTGGTGTCAAATATGCAAGCCGTTACAGAGACTAGGCAGAAGTAGAAGGCTAAACTAAAGATAAGTAATCATGTACGTGGGGAATGGAGTAAAATATTGCTACATTAATCATAGGAACTTACAGTTTAGCATTGCCTACATGCAAGTCTATTAAGTTAGTAAGATGTTACTATGTTGATTACTTGATGGATATTATATACTTGACTTACATGAAAAATATTTCAGATTTAACAAACTAAAGGCAAATAGATGATATGAATCATACCTTCATACAACACTGTTAACTCCGTCATGTTAATGAAACAAGACTAAACAATGTGTATAACGATAGGCTTTTAAAGTTTTTGATTATGAATCATATACAACTTGTGAATCTTGTATCATGAACAATATGACTAAATTTTTATTTAGTGGACATGGAGAAAGAGTTGCAGAAGTTGTTAGAGATGGTACACACAGTTGTGTGTGGGACCTATGATAACAAATGTAAGAGGAGATATTCATTCATTACTTCTACTAATGATTCAAGATTTTGATAGATGTATTTGATGAAATACAAATTCAAATCATTTGAAACGTTCAAAGAATTCAAAAGTGAAATATAGAAACTAAAGGTCAAAAGTATTAAAGTCATTTGACTAGAACAAGAAGGGAATACTGAAACAGTAAATTTCTAAATCATCTCAAGCGAAATGGTATTCTCTCACAATGGACATGGTGATGATTTATGATGAGTTTTACCGATCTTCCAGTATCCTTCTAGGGTTATGCCCTAAAAACGGCTGCATATCTACTAAACAAGGTATCTTCAAATTCTATCCCTAAGACTTTATATGAGTTATGGATAGGGAGGAAACCAAGTCTTAAGTATGTTAAGATTTGGATTGTCTAGCTTATGTCAAAAGGTTTGATAGTGATAAGCTTGGGAGAAGATCTGATAAGTGTAAACTTGTGGATATCCTAAAGAAAGTTTAAGGTATCACTTTTATAATCCGACTAATTAAAAAGTGTTTGTTGAAACACATTGCCTTATAGAAAATTAATTTTTCCTTAAAGGGTTAGTGGGAGTAAAATAGATTTTGAAGAAGTTCAAGAATCATAAAACACTACAGATCAAGTGAAAAAATCTGTACAAGTAGATAAACCTATTGTACCACAACTAAGTCCTAAATCTGGTTTAGTACCGAAAATACCTGAAAGGTATGGATTCATCATAGATGATGATAATGAGGTACACAACATAATGAATGATCATCCAGTTACATACGATGAGACATAAGTATTATATACTCAAAAGAAATGGCTGATGACCATAAAATCTGAAATGGATTTTTGGAGAAAGACTAAAGTATATGATAAGGCGGAGACCTATAAGACCTGACTAGTGGTTAAAAGGTTTCAAACAAGGTCAATGAGTTGATTATAATGAAACCTTTCAATAGTAAAAATGCTTATATCCATTTGAATTTTACTTGCAGTTGTAGCTTACCATACAAAGAGGATGTTTGTATGATATAACTAAGGGAATTTGTCTCCATAGAGATGGAGTAAATCAAGTATGTAAGCTATAACGATTCAATTATGCATTGAAGCAAGTTTCACGAAGATGAAACATCCGTTTTGATGAGACAATAAAAAGAGTTTAATTTTATCAAAGACGATGATGAACCAAGTGTGTACAAAGGTTAGTAGGAGCACTGTGACATTCCTAATACTATATGTTAATATTCTACTGATAAGGAATGACATACCAATGCTACAAACAGTAAAGATGTGGTTGTCTAAAAACTTCTGTTTCAAGAACTTGGGAGAAGTATCCTAGCATTCTATTCAGGATAAAGGTCTATAGAGATATATCATAAAGGACAACTTGTGTAATATCCCAGATATTTCACAAGATTTTTAAATAAGATCTTGATGTTGAAATAAAGGTTGGAGTTTAAAACTTGATTTGGAGAAATGAAAGGTGTAGAAAGTGTTGAACATTGAATGGTTAAATTTGATGATAAGAAATAATGTACAAAAGATGTATTAGATAAGATCAAAACTGTTAGGTTGATCTGTTGGTGTAATAAAATCGTAGAATGAACTCTACGATTTTTGTCAAGGAAACTCTATGATTTGAACAGACTCTTCGACCAAGGCAACCAATCGTAGAATGAACTCTACGATTTTGGTCCAGAAGACTCTACGACCAAACAGACTATGTTCTTAATGAGAAACCTTAAATCGAACTCTACGATCAACAGTCTAACAGTTGAGTAAACTCTACGATGATAGTAAGAGATGATTCTTTACAGATCAATCACGTCAGCAAGGATATTCGTAGAGTTGATCACAAAAGGTCGTTGAGCAAAAAGGCAAGAGATATCACGACTCTCAGATCATGAGCTATTCTATTCAAGCATTCAATCTTCATTGAAGTAACCAAAAAGGAAGCCTCTGAAAATCGATCAAAGTCAAAAAAGTCAGGGGACTGACCCAAGCGCACTATGGAACAGAAAGAAGACTTTCAAGGCAGAAAAGTCAGAGGACTGTGTCCTATCAGTCCTATAGTTTGGAAGGACCAAACGACTCTATGAAAGTTGGTGGGAACCTACGACTGAATATCTGTCCCAAAGGAAAAAGAAAACAACCTTCCATGGACTAACAGGTCAGATCAAATAAAATCTCATCAGAGCTTTAATGAGCTATATTAATATAATATACAACAGTTCTCCTCTGTGAGGTAACGGAAAGAAATACAAGCTCAAACAGATGGTCTAACGGAAAGAAACACAAGCTCAAGCAGATGGTCCAACGGGAAGAAAAATGAAGCCCTAACTTCTTATATACTAAGATCAGCACGACAACAAAACAGAGCTCTGCACAAAAAGAAAAATATACGCAAGAAGTGAAAAAGATCAAACTCATAAGAAAGCTTGCATTGCTATTAAGTCCTTCGAAAAACTCAAGCTAATAAGCAACTCAGTAGCACATCCAAATATACATCACTCCAGAAGAGTTCTTTGTGAACTAGTGTATCCAAGTCTGTTAGACTTGTAAAGTTCTTTGTGAACTAAAGTTCCAAGACTGCGGGTCTTGAAGGAATCTTAGTGATTCAGATATTGTAAAAGTATCTTTAGTGGATTTGCTGCTGGAAAAGCAGAACAGTGGAGTAGGAGTCTTGTGAGCTCTGAACCACTTAAAATCCAGAGTCTTTCTTATTGTGTCTTTCATTTGCTATATCTGCCATATAATTGCTTGTTGAATTATTACTCTAACTTATCAAGAAAAGGATAACTAAATCATATTCTGCTGTGTTAAACTTTCTGTTTAAGAATTAATTAAGTAAGATCTTTTTAAACAGAAGAAATTTTTAAAAGAATCTATTCAACCCCCCCCCCCCCCCCCCCCCCGCCTTCTAGATTTCTATCATGTCATTGGGAACTAACAATTGGTATCAGAGCAGGTTCTCACATCTAAAGCCTTACAAGCTTGAGTAGATCAAATGGCACTCAACAAGAATGGATCGGAACTCGGTGGAGGTAACAGACCACCTATGTGTAATAAAGAAAAATTTGCTAATTGGGAAGTTCGTATGCAGGCTTACATGGATGCTATAAATGATGAACTGTTCGAGACAGTGCTAAATGGGTCGATCATACCAATGAAGCTTGCACTATCAACTGAAGATCCAAGTAAGCTAGTAGCAAAGAAAAGAGACGAATTGACAGACAATGAAAAGAAGGATGTTCAAAGAGACAAAAGGGCTAAGAACATCTTATTTCAATCTCTGGATGATGATATATTTGAGAACATTGTCAATTGTAAAACAGCTCAAGAAGTCTGGCAAACTCTGTTGATCATGCATGAAGTAACAAAAGAAGTTAGAGAAAATAAGCAATCACTGCTTGTTCAGCAGTATGAAATGTTCACCCACATCTCAGGTAAAAATATTACAACCACCTACGAGAGATTTAACTTGCTACTAAACTCTCTCAGATCTTATGGAAAAATCTATCCAAACAGAGATCTTATCATTAAATCCATGAGATCTTTGCCAAGCAAATAGGATGCCAAAACCACAACCATCCGGGAGTCAAAGAACCTGCACGAGATGACTGTACAACAGTTATATGAAAATCTTCTCACCTATGAGCTGGAGCTAAATCAAAGAGCAGAGAATCTATCTGGGGAAAGAAAGAAGGAGAAAAACATTGCTCTTAAAGCCTCAACCTCAATTCACAGAAACAATCACAAGGATATCTCTGACTCTGACAAGGATGAATCAAATGATGATGAAGGAGCTGCCATGCTAGTCAGACACTTTAAAAGATTCATCAACAGGAACAGGCCTCAGAAGTTCAGAAGCAACAGCAACAAAGAACAACCAAATGACCTTTGCTATAATTGCAAAAAGCCAAGTCACTTCATTGCTAAATGTCCAAAACCCTTAAGAGAAGAGCTGAAGAGGGACAAAACGAGAGCAAATCCAAAATGAGAATTCAAGAGCTTCCACAAACAAAAGAAAAAAGACAAAAGCTTCATAGCTGAAGGCTCCTGGAGTGACTCAGAAGAAGAACTAAATTCTGAGTCAAGTGACGATGAAGAGCCACAGAAGGCCAACCTGTGCTTAATGGCAAATGAAGAAGGAAGCAGCAAAAAGGAATTCATCATAGATGAGGTATTTGATTTATACTCTCCTGATTTAAGCATTGATGATCTTAGAGAAGGCATGCATGACTTAATGACAGAATTGCACAAATACATAAAATTATTTAGAAGGTTATCTAAAGACTACTTTCATCTAAAAGAGGATAAATAAAAAATAAGCATGGAATTAGAAGCCTCAGTTCAAACTGCAAAACTTTACTCTAATCTTAAGACTGAGAATGAAAGACTAAAAGAAATAAATGAGTTGAGCACTCGTAAAGAATCCTTATTAGTCTCCAAGATTCAGGAACTAGAAAAGACAATTTTTATGTGGAACAAGTCTAGTTCGTCTATGGACACCCTGATCTCAAGTCAAAGAGATGTGACTGATAGATCAGGATTAGGATTTGAGAATTCATTCTCAAAGCCCAATATGGAGAAGTCAATGGAAATAAATGAAGGCAAATCCTTTAATTTTAATAAAGGAATTGTGTTCATTAAATCCTCAGATTCGATATCTCCCATCCATCCACATTCTGCTAAACCTACAATCATTTTTAACAATAAAACTCGCACAGGTCTTAGATTCAGAAAATTGAAAAATAAGTCAAGCAAAACTCACTCTACGAATCATGAGAATCGTAGAGTAGTATGGAAGCAGAATATAGATCAACAAAAGACTATGAGAAATCATAATCCATACAAGTCCTGGACAAACAAGAAGTCACAAATACACACATATCATCATCAATATCATATCAATCATAGGCATCATCATAAAAATGATAAATATTTGTTAAGATATCATAGAATGCAAGGATCTAAAATCAAACAGATTTGGGTCCCAAAAGGTACTAACAAAGCAGGACCCAAACAGATATGGGTACCAAAATGAAGATTGATTTGTTATGCGGGTAAAGAGATCCATCTGGTATCTTGACAGTGGATGCTCACGGCACATGACAGGAGATAAGGCTCTTCTATCAGAGTTTAAAGAAAAAGATGGACCTGCTGTTATTTTTGGAGACAACAACTCGGGGAAAACCAGAGGTTATGGCTCAACTGGGAATGGTGCAATATCTTTCAGTAAAGTGGCATATGTTGAGGGACTAAAGCACAACTTGCTAAGTATAAGTCAGCTCTGTGACAAAGGACATCAAGTCACCTTCCTCAACAACCAATGCCAAGTTAGAGACTTGATAACTAACTCTCTAAAGCTAGAAGGAGTTCGAGAAGGAAATGTCTATGTGGTCAATCTTGCTAAATTAAGTTCAGAACAAACTGTCTGTTTTCTTGCTAAAGCCTCTGAAGATATGTGCTGGCTCTGGCATAGGAGGTTATCTCATCTTAACTTCAAGAGTATTTCAAAGCTTGTCTCCAAAGATCTAGTAAAAGGATTGCCAAAGTTAAACTTCATTAAAGAAAAACCCTGCAAAGCTTGTCAGTTTGGAAAGCAAACAAAGACGTCATTCCAAAGCAAATCAGTAAACTCAAATGATAGGGCTCTTCAATTACTTCACATGGATTTATTCAGACCAGTATCAACGACCAGCCTCGGAGGAAAGAGATACTCTCTAGTAGTAGTAGATGACTACACCAGATATACATGGGTATCTTTTCTAAGCTCTAAAGATGAAACCATTTCACATCTTATCAAGCTCTTTAGACTGATCATGAATGAAAAGGGCGAAAAAATCAAGGTCATCAGAAGTGATCATGGACGAGAGTTTGATTTCTCAGATATGGACCTGTTCTGTGAAGAAAATGGAATAAATCACAACTTCTCAGCTCCACGAACGCCTCAGCAAAATGGAGTAGCAGAAAGGAAGAATAGGACTCTTATTGAAGCAGGAAGAACCCTTTTAGCAGCAGCTTATCTCCCTAAATATTTCTGGGCTGAAGCCATCAGCACTGCATGTTACACTCAAAACAGGTCACTCATACACTCAACATTGAAGAAGACTCCGTACGAATTATGGAAAGGAAGAAAGCCAAATATAAGTTATTTCCATGCATTTGGTTGCCTGTGCTACGTACTCAACAATGGCAAGAAACATCAAACCAAATTCCAGCCAAAATCAGATGAAAGAATCTTCCTTGGTTATGCAACAGATAGCAGAGCATTTAGAGTGTTCAAACAATGAGTCATTAACTGTTGAAACCTCCATCCACGTCACATTCGATGAATCAGATCCTGAAAAGAAAAGATCACCATTCAACGAGTCAGCAGACACTAGCTCAACAATCGAAGAACTCAAAATCGTAGAGTCCGACTCTACGACCATGGAACCAGCGACAGAAATCATTGAGCAAGGAGAGGAAATCGTAGAGCACACCACACAAGACACTGGAACTTTACGATCAGAACCAGAAGCTGATTTAGAGGAACTCAGATAGGAAGGTACCAGAACAGACATCCCTAGCAGAATAAAATGGACCAAAGATCACACTCAAGATCTAATTATTGGAGATCCAAACACCGGAATCAAGACTAGAGCTGCAACCTCGAATGAATGCTTTTACCTAAGCTTTCTCTCTCAAGAGGAACCCAAGAAGATCGAAGAAGCCTTAGGAGATTTAAGTTGGATAGAGGCCATGCAAGAGGAGCTAAATCAATTTGAAAGAAGCAAAGTCTGAAGATTAGTGGCCAGGCCTCAGCATAAACCTGTCATTGGCGCCAAATGGGTTTTCAGAAATAAGATGGATGAAAGTGGTGTGATAACAAGGAACAAAGCAAGACTAGTGGCCAAAGGTTACTCTCAAGAAGAAGGAATTGACTACGATGAAACATACGCTCCAGTTGTCAGGTTGGAAGCCATAAGGATCTTCCTTGCCCATGCTGCTCACATGAAGTTCAAAGTCTTCCAAATGGATGTCAAGAGTGCTTTTCTAAATGGGGAACTCCAAGAAGAGGTTTACGTGGAACAACCTCCAGGTTTTATCAATCCAACTTTTTCAAATTATGTTTATAAATTAGATAAAACACTATATGGTCTCAAACAAGCACCTAGAGCATGGTATGAAACCTTAACTAACTTTCTCATTGAAAATGGATTCATTAGAGGAAGAATAAATACTACCTTATTTTTGAGAAAACATAAGGTTAAGACACTGCTAGTTTAAATTTATGTAGATGATATCATATTTGGTTCTTCTGATGAAAAATTATGTGAAAGATTTGCCAAACTTATGCAGAGCAAATTTGAAATGAGCATGATGGGAGAACTCAACTTCTTCCTTGGACTACAAGTGAAGCAGACTGATGAAGGCATATTCATTAATCAAGCCAATACATCAAAGACTTATTAAAGAAATATGGCATAGAATCTGCATCTATCATGAAGACTCCTATGCCACCTGCCACCAAGCTTGACAAAGATGAAAATGGTAAATCCAATAAAATCACTCTGTACAGAGGTATGATAGGTTCACTATTATATCTTACTGCGAGCCGACCAGATATAATGTTTGCTACATGTATATGTGCTAGATTTCAGGCTAACTCCAAAGAGTCTCATCTATTAGCTGTGAAACGAATTTTCAAGTATCTTAAAGGAACTCCAAATTTAGGATTATGGTATCCCAATGAGTCCTCCTTTGATCTTATGGGATACTCAGATGCTGACTATGCAGGATGCAAAATAGACAGAAAAAGCACAAGTGGAACTTGTCAAATGTTTGGCAATAGACTTGTTTCTTGGTTTAGTAAAAAGCAGAACTCAGTGTCGACATCTACTGCAGAAGCTGAATATATAGCCGCAGGCAGTTGCTGTGCACAAATCCTATGGATGAAGACTCAACTTGCAGACTATGGGTTTGAGCTTAATTCTATTCCTATATACTGTGATAATACTAGTGCAATTGCTATAACTCATAATCCTGTTATGCACTCAAGGACTAAGCACATAGATATAAGATATCATTTCATCAGGGATCATGTACAAAATGGAAATATATCACTTCACTACATCCCAACTGAAGATCAACTAGCAGATGTATTTACAAAACCTTTAGATGAATCAAGATTTAATAAACTCATAAGTGAGTTAGGAATGCTAAATCTAGACCCTTAATATATATATCATGTTTTTTTAAGATACTAACTCTGCAGGAATAAAAGTGAGCAAGGAAAATAAGTAAAAGACAAAATCGTGAAATACACTTAACGATCATCAAGCAAAGGATCGTAGAGTACACTGAAGATCGTAGAGATCACTCAACGATCGTCAGACAAAGGATCGTAGAGTACACTGTAGATCGTAGAGATCACTCAACGATCAACAAACCAAGAATCGTAGAGCTCACTACAAACCGAAGAGCTCACTTAACGATTGGCAAGCCAAGGATCGCAGGGTATTCCTTTATCGTAAAGCTAACTCAACGAACATCAACAAAAGATTTGAAGTGACATGAGGGATCGTAAAGCTCTAGGGGCAAAAAGGTCATCAACCAAATGAGATGCTCCTATCAGAACATGACACGCATCTCAGCAAACATAGAGGGAAGTTTTAAATACTTTGAAAACTGCACGTCGTTTATTTCTTCAAATCAAAAATCTATCATTCCTATCCATCTCTCTCAATCCAAAACCCCAAGTTTCCAATACTCAGATAAATCGTTCCTACTATTTTAGGAAAACTATCAAATGACACCTACTCAAGTCATTTCTGGAAATGAGCTCAACTTCGAAGCCTTCACATCGGCAGATAAGCATTTCAAAAGGATAATCCAGTTGCTAGAAAAGTTGGGTCTGCGAGAAGCTCTGGGAACTAATACGAGGATTCTGTCAAAGCTTATCTGAGAGTTTTACATAAATGGATCCTATGCAAATGGAACTCTAACCACTACTGTAAGAAGAGTACAGCTCAACCTCACTGCGGAATAATTTAATCTTGCCCTAGGATTCAAGCAAGGAGGCCTCACATTTCTAAATATGGTGAATACCGAAGAAGGCCTAAGAAGAATGCACCACCAAAAGAATCAAGGACTGAAAGGTTTAAAGAAGAAAGAATTTCCTCATAAATATGAGCTCCTAGCATATGTGGTTGGTAAATGCCTACTATGCAAAGACTCGGCTCATGACTCAGTCAGTGAGGTGCAGCTGAAATTGATGACAGCTATAGTCAAGAAGACAAACATCAACTATGGCTCTTTGCTGATGGAATGGATAGGGAACTGGATCCAGAATACGGAAAAAGCAAAGGGGACCAGAAAAATGTTCTATGGGAGATTCATCAGCATTCTCCTTAGATCATCTTTGGGGGATCTGATTGAGCCTGACGAAGGAGAAGCCCTAAATACTAACAAAAGAATCACCCAGAGAATATTTGACAATTGGAGGAGGAATCCAGTTGAAAACAGGAAACTATCCTGGTCAGGGGATAGTGAAGGAACGCAGAGTGGGGTAGGGTCGTCTCTATTAAAGAACACTTCTGCAGAAGAAGAATCTCAGGAAGTTAGCAAACAATCTCAGGGTCTCATCAGAAAGAGAAAAGGAAAGAAAGCCCTTGAGATTGAAGAACCTCATGGCTCATCTAATGAGGCTCCTGATGCTGCTCTTGAAGAAAAGGCTGCATTAGAGGATGAAGATTCTGATCTGCGAAGGGAAACTCGCAGCAAGTACGAAGCTGAAGAGGCAACCCCAAAAGAGCCAAAAAGAAAGAGAAGAAGGCTAGTTAAATTAGCCGACAAAGACTCAGTAGCAAGGGGGAGCTACTTGAAAAAGCTGTCATTTCTCCAGTTGAGAAGGAGTCATCTAAAGCAGCTGAGCCTATGGATGCTCTGGCTGAGGGGGAGATTCACGAAGGTACTTCAGTCCCTTCAGCTACAATGAATAATGATGAAGATGATGACATCGAAATAGTGGCCGTTGGAAGAGATGAGCAAAGGCATCTGAACTACCACTGTCTGCTGAAATTTTTGCCACTGATGCCATTCCACTGAGCTCTGGTGCACAATGCATGGGATCAGGTCTTCTGGACGTTCAAAACTTACCCAAATGTCATAATTATAACTCAAGGTTATCCTCAGAATCTATTTTATGCCCAGAAGCTCATTTCTTGCAGCCCCTTCTCACATTCTTTAGGGCAAA
Source organism: Hedera helix (assembly GCA_947179155.2). Lineage (NCBI taxonomy): Eukaryota > Viridiplantae > Streptophyta > Magnoliopsida > Apiales > Araliaceae > Hedera > Hedera helix. The sequence continues at coordinate 930,938 of OX359286.1, forward strand.
AGGTACATTTTATTCCTCTAGCCCTCATTCAAATTCATACACCCTCATCAATGTTCAATAAATTTGAGGAGTCCTCAAATACCAACTCTGCATCAAACTCTACGATCAACACTTCCCCGATCGTAGAGTCACCACCCTCTACGACTGGTGGTCAAGAAAGCCTAAATAATCAAAACGTAGAGTGCCCTCCAGACTCTCCTGAAATTCTGCCTACTCAGCAAACAATGCCTCCGGTTCCATCTTCAAGACTCTTCTTAACCCACGAGGATATTCCTTCCACCTCTGGTCATGAATACTTTCACATTCCAAGTTCTACGGCTAACCAGGTACAATCATCTCAACTCCTCCAGCAAATTTTAGACAAGGTATCTCGGCTTCCTACAACTGAGGGCTTAACTGACTTGACAAGCCATATCCATACAGAGATACAAAACGACCTGGCATCGAAATCCCACAACCTTCGACGAAGAATGGACGATGTCATTGATGCTGCCAATGGTCTCTCTACCAGCCTGAATAAACAATTCTCCACAAGATTATGGCAGTTAACGACAGTAGTCTCTGAAAATCTCCAAGAAAGGGATAAAAATTTTCTGGGAGCCTTGAACAAACATTAGCAGGCCGTTGTTATTCTTCAAGAAACCAATGACAAATCTATCACTCTCCTCAGTAATGAGATCATTGCCTTGAAACACTCTCTCACAGAACAACAACATTGGTCGAATGACACTTTGTCATTGGTGGAGCAAAAACAAATCATGGCTGACGAATGACTCCAAGCCCACTAAGATGATGTCGCTGCCACTAAGACTCAACTTCAAGAAATTATTCAAGGCATACAACAGCTTTCAGAACAGGTGGCAACAATTAATGATGCCAACAAGGGGGAGAAGAAACTGAGCACAGCAGAACAAACAAGAACGAGCTCAAACTACAGCAGAAGAGGAAGAGCACCTCAAGGGATGAGGATGGTTCAAACTTCAATACATCCTTCTAGATTCGAAGCAGTACCATCTCATCCCAGACAGGAGGTGACAACAAGACCTTCTTCCTCAACTATGAGGCCATCTAGCTCACAAGAATGGTTTCAAATTAAAGAAGAAAAAGTTGTGTTGAGGGAAGAAGAACTGAGAAAAGCTGAAGAAAAAAGGAGAGCATTCTTCAGGCAGATGGAAGAAGAAAACAGAAGACCTCCTAGCAGAAGGAGATAAGTTTTTTTTTCTTTTTCTGTTGTTTTCTCAATTGTATCATCTGACTAAAACATCAATAAAATTCATGTTTTTTCTCTAGAAAATACAGCTGCTCACTGTATGATTAGGCATTCAACTACTCTTGCATTTTGCCTATTTGAATGTGTTCAAATCACTATCTGTTAATAATGTTGTCATCATTAAATTGGGGGAGATTGTTGAACATTGAATGGTTAAATTTGATGATAAGAAATAATGTACAAAAGATGTATTAGATAAGATCAAAACTGTTAGGTTAATCTCTTGGTATAAATGTATAAAAGTCTTTTGTGTTATACTAAGACTTAGATAGATCAAAACTGTTAGGTTGATCTGTTGGTGTAATAAAATCGTAGAATGAACTCTACGATTTCTGTCAAGGAAACTCTACGATTTGAACAAACTCTACGATTTGAACAGACTCTACGACCAAGGTAACCAATCGTAGAATGGACTCTACGATTTTGGTCCAGAAGACTCTACGACCAAACAGACTATGTTCTTAACAAGAAACCTTAAATCGAACTCTACGATCAACAGTCTAACAGTTGAGTAAACTCTACGATGATAGTAAGAGATGATCCTTTACAGATCAATCACGTCAGCAAGGATATTCGTAGAGTTGATCACAAAAGGTCGTTGAGCAAAAAGGCAAGAGATATCACGACTCTCAGATCATGAGCTATTCTATTCAAATTCAATCTTCATTGAAGTAACCAAAAAGGAAGCCTCTGCAAATCGATCAAAGTCAAAAAAGTCAGGGGACTGACCCAAGCGCACTATGGAACAGAAAGAAGACTTTCAAGGCAGAAAAGTCAGAGGACTGTGTCCTATCAGTCCTATAGTTTGGAAGGACCAAACGGCTCTATGAAAGTTGGTGGGAACCTACGACTGAATATCTGTCCCAAAGGAAAAAGAAAACAACCTTCCATGGACTAACAGGTCAGATCAAATAAAATCTCATCAGAGCTTTAATGAGCTATATTAATATAATATACAACAGCTCTCCTCTGTGAGGTAACAGAAAGAAATAGAAGCTCAAGCAGATGGTCTAACGGAAAGAAACACAAGCTCAAGCAGATGGTCCAACGGGAAGAAAAATGAAGCCCTAACTTCTTATATACTAAGATCAGCAAGACAACAAAACAGAGCTCTGCACAAAAAGAAAAATATACGCAAGAAGTGAAAAAGATCAAACTCATAAGAAAGCTTGCATTGCTGTTAAGTCCTTCGAAAAACTCAAGCTAATAAGCAACTCAGTAGCACATCCAAATATACATCACTCCAGAAGAGTTCTTTGTGAACTAGTGTATCCAAGTCTGTTAGACTTGTAAAGTTCTTTGTGAACTAAAGTTCCAAGACTACGGGTCTTGAAGGAATCTTAGTGATTCAGATATTGTAAAAGTATCCTTAGTGGATTTGCTGCTGGAAGAGCAGAACAGTGGAGTAGTAGTCTTGTGAGCTCTGAACCACTTAAAACCCAGAGTCTTTCTTATTGTGTCTTTCATTTGCTATATCTGCCATATAATTGCTTGTTGAATTATTACTCTAACTTATCAAGAAAATGATAACTAAATCATATTCCGCTGTGTTAAACTTTCTATTTAAGAATTAATTAAGTAAGATCTTTTTAAACAGAAGAATTTTTTAAAAGAATCTATTCAACCCCCCCCCCCCCCCCTTTCTAGATTTCTATCGTGTCATTGGGAACTAACAGAAAGGAGTAAACATTTGACCCTAATGTTGTGTTATGATTTAAATGTAAGTGATTGGAGGTTTTTAAATTTTAAAACCTAGAATTTGACTATGTGTATATTGATAATAAGGTAATATAATATCTTTAAAGTTCGATGAATTTATTGGATTAAAAGAGATTATGTAAGAAGTTTTTACTTTGAGGTATGAGGAAATTTATTTGGGAAATAAATTTCAATTATTGAGATATTTATAAATTTAAGTTAAGGTGTACATGTATGGATACACATTTACTTGGAGGTGCGCTAATTATATTTTTGTTGAGCGTAGTAAATGATTAACTGAATCAATCATCGAGAATAATGTAAAGCTTAATATATTAATTAAGCAAGCTTATGACAGTTAAACCTTGGAAGGTAAATTAAGAAAGTCCAAATTTGTAAATTGGAAAGAGATAAGTTGGGTATTTTGATGGTAATAAGTTTAAACCCAACCTAGTGGCCAAGTGATTGGAAATTTAATAGTAGACCAAAATGGATTAAGGTTAAGGAGAGTCAGATTAATATAAAAGGCAAGCCATATGGATATAGTGAATAAGCCTACACATCTAATAATTGTAAGACTTATATGTATGGTCATGTCATTTATGAGACATGTCTTAAATTAGGAATATACCCTGCGAGGTTGTGATTACGTGGAATAACGGTGTAAAGATAATGAGTAGACCTGATAAAACTAGTATAACTACATGTGTGAAGGCAAGGTAATAAATCAAAATGTCAAGAAATGACCAAAGTGGTCAAATAGTCAAAGTATGACTAAAACATTTGAAAGAAAGTCAAGTTAAAACTCAGATTTGGAGTTCGAAAGAGAATTTGGAGACGCGGATTGTGCCGTTGAGTTCAGAACGTCGAATTTGACAAGGAGAGTGAGTAAACACAATTTGGTGTCGGGGTCGACTTTTTGGTCAAAGTCAACCGTTTGACTTGTAAAGGTGAAAAGTCAAAGTTTGAGTTTGGAGAAGAATTTTGAGAAATGGACTTCACCATGACGATGAGAACGTCGAATTTAGTGAGTATGGACTGTAAACACGATTTGTGTTTCAATTGACTTTTTGGTCAAAGTTGACTGTTTGACTTTTTAGGGTAAAAGGTCAAACTTGAAGTTTGGAAGTGAATTTGAAAAAAAGGATGTTACCACAACGACGGGGACGTCCAAATTAGTAGGAATTGACTGTAAAATTAAAAAAATGTGATTTTTGGGTTAAACAGTCAAAGAACGGGTCATATAATTAAAAGCGGGGCCCAAAAGAGTATTAAATCTCCAGAATTTTTTTTAAGTGGGCCAGCTGAGCTCAGTATTTTAATTGAGGTGGATTGTTTTGGACCAATCAACTCATACCTTATCCTAATGAAATCTTAAACCAACCAATCATATTCTCTCACTCCTTATCCCCTCTCTTGGATATTATCAATTAAATGATGTGATTAAACCAACTAAAGAGAGCATTTACAGCATTTGAGAGAAAGAAAGTGAGAGTATTCACGGCTAAAAGAGGAAAAAGGAGGAGAAGAGAAAGAAATGAAGAAAAAAAAAGAAGAAGCAAAGCTTTGAGTTATAAAATTTTCTAAGCCCTTGTGTATTATTTAAATTCCTTGGGTATGTGTTGGGTTTTGGTAAAATTAATGGTTATAGATCACGATTTAACTTTTATGTAGTGATCTAACCATGAGTTATCATGAATCAATCAAATGATTCAGGGATTTAATTTAAATAAAATAAAACTTGAAGCTCAAATTCGTAGATAAGTGTGTCGTGTTGCTGCTGGTTCGATGATTTTTATAAAATCGAGTTTTTGGAGTTAGAGAGTGGGTAAGACGCCAAATTAAAGCTATGTAAGTAAGCTTTCTTTAAAAAAAAAATTAGATCACAGAAATTCCTTGTGGTTTATTCGTGGTGACTGATTGAAGCAGTATGGGTCGAACCGAAAATGGTCTGCCCAGAATCTGTCGCAATTTTGTGTTTGAATTTTTTTTTGTAGAAAATCATGTGTTTGGAATTTGAAGTTAGTGTAAACTACAAAGTTATAGATATGGAAGTTTACTAGAAGTACATAGGAGATTGAACGATTTTATGGTGTAGAGCATTTTTGAATGAATTAATGTTGTGTGACTATCCAGGAGATTTCATTCTCTGGACAGGTGGTGAAAAATAGCTAGATCTGTGTTGATTGGTGAATGGGATGAAGTTAATGCCTAAATAATATTTAAAGTAGACTTCATAAGCTTTAATTTGATATAAGGATGAAGTTAAGGCCTAAATAATATTTAAAGTAGACTTCATAAGCTTTAATTTGATATAAGGATGAACAAAAACGGGCTTGTAACGAAGAAGTTATGAATTTTATAGTGAGCTAGGGTCTGACTGCTAGTTTTCTCGAGATAGTTTTTTTTAACCTAGTTATTCCTTGAGGTGTGCAGCCTTATGTGTGCTGAACTAGGTCCTCAAACCTAAGCAAAAGTTTTAGATATGGAAGCTACGAAGAGATATAAAAAAGAATGACATTAAAATTCCTTTTATATGAATTTTACCGTAAAACAGGTCGGGACAAAAAGTAAACTGCCACTCACTGTTTTGAGTGGGCTTTTTTGAAACTTTTTGAGTTCGAGTAATTTGGGGTTTATGAAACCTATGAGGATAGTTAGACCATGTTATAGATGGGTCGATGTCCAAAGATGAGTCAATTCTGAGTTCGTATGAAAGAGTTATGAATTAACTAAGATTTAAAATCGGTTAACGTAAAAGTTAAAACAATTGAAAGCTAGGGTCATAATTAAGACTTGTAATGCGTCAAATTGTGACTAATTTTAATATGTCAACCATATTATGATTGTAGGTTATTTGAGGAATGTAATGTTAGCGTGTGCCGGATAAATTTATCAGGCAAGTTTTTAAGGATTTGTGCTATGTGCAATGTTATGATGCCATGTAATATTTAAACTGTGGACATGAAGATATATCTATGTTATTTGTGTTATGTGAAATCATTGTAATATGATTATATGTGAAGTATGCGCAAAGCATGAATTACGATTACATGTGAAGTATGTAACAAAAACGAAACATGATTTGATACAAATTTTTGAAGCATGATTTTTAATGCGATATATGAAAATTGTGAAGCATGTATGAAATGTGACATATGTGATATGTGATAATTGTTAAACTTGCTGAGCCGTTGTGCTCATCCTTGCTTTAAATTAACATTTTTAGCGAAGTAACTGAAGAAATTTTGGAAGACACTAGACTATGGAAGATGGATATTACAATGTTGTTAAAATCACATTCAATGTAATTATTTTGATATTTGAACTTGTCGTTGTTCAGTTATTAAAGCTTTTAGCTATGATAAATAATTTACAAATGTTACGGGTTCTGAACGAACATGTAAATAAGAATTTATTGCATAAAATTATGAAGTTAAATTGTGAACTAGAATTATTCATATTGTTGTAAAGAAAATGAATTAAGTTGTAATAAATTTTGGTAAAATGAATAAAGGATATTCATTATGAAAATAAGTGTATACTTTACATTTTATAAATGTAAATTTATACAAATGAAATACTTTAAGTAAATTAGCATATGTCAAAATTACGGTATGCTGAAATAATGAATTCAAGATGCTGAATTTGGAATGTAGGATGCTATATTGGATATATAATATATTGAATTAAAAATTCAGGATGCTGAAATGGGAAATAGTTTGTTGCACTGGTTTACTGATCTGTGGTCATGGTTGTAGAGTAAGCCTCAGCAATCGTAGAGTGAGTCTCAGGCAATCGTAGAGTGAGCCTCAGCAATTGTAGAGTGAGTCTTAACCGATCGTAGAGTGCTTGGTCGTAGAGTAACAAATCGTTGAGTAATTTCATTGTGAAATCGTAGAGTGAAATTTCACTGCCCGAGTTTTTTTCTGGCGAACGTAGACTGCCAAGCCAGACGATCGTAGAGTGACTTCACAAGCGATAGTAGCATATTTTACAGCTGGCTGTTTTGATAATCTAGTTTGTTGAATCATATATTTAGCTTACCGGATTATAAAAAATAACTTATAAAGGTAAAGATTAAATATTAAATTATAATGCATATGATCTAGAGTTGTAAAAGAGCAATGTAAAGATTGCGATTTTGGGAATATAAGATTTTTGAAAGTTAATTAAGTTATCAATTAATATATTGAGTTTTAACAGCATTAAATTATTAAATGTTGAGGTTATTTAGTGAAGGTCGTGCGTAACGACCAGGGGTCGCCCGTAGCCAAAGTACGGGGATTCCCAGGGCGTTACAGCTTGACCCAAGAAACGTACATTGATTCATTGATATGTACTTAACTTGATATTGCTTATGCATGATAAGCAAATATTAGTTCATTCCTGGAGAAGAATATTAGAAAAGAGTTTGTAATGATGGGTCTGATTTAAAACTAGAGGGCTTAATAGACTCAAGGTTTTTCAGACTAACCAAAATAACAGCATACCCGTTTCAGGTTATATGATTACCTTGAACGGTGGTGCAGTGAGTTGAAAAAGTTCTAAACAATAAAGAGTTGCTGATTTAGTAACAAAGACATCGTACATAACTATAAGTGAATCTGCCAAGGTATTATTTAGTTCAACAAGTTCATTATAGAACTTATAATGGTTCTTAGCATTAAAAGAGTTTAATTCGCCAAGGAACCTAGGTCTCATCTAAAATCCAAACATGTGTTGCAGCACTTTCATATGATTAGATGAATCATTGAAAAGGTGACGATACTGTAAAGATGACAGGCTCTCAGTACATCATTACAGATCCATTAACTAAAACATTTACTAAGTAATTTGTACGTCATTTAGAGAAGAATGGTATAGAGATACCAAATGGCGATTAGCTTTAGTGCAACTAGGAGATTGAAAGTAGTATGCCCTAAAGCCAATCACATTTGATATGATAAGCATATACTTTGTAATCTTATTCGTTTATTAATAAAAGTATCAAGGCATTTCATTATTCGTGATTAATTGACTGAATTAATTAAATGGATAAACTCGTAATTTTTTAGCAATGCTTTTAGAACCATGATGAGGATCATACTAATGAGATCTAAATTCTATATAGCTAAAAACTAAAATTATTCCTAATAGTTGGATCACTAAAAAGGAAATTAGTAGATCCGGATAGATTGGTACATACTATACTTGCTCTTACGAAGAAGATGATTGATCTTATAATCATTTATATAGAGACATTAAAGAAAGTATGTAGGTGCTTATTAGAGAATAAGTTCATTGACCATGACTTGCTAAAGTAACACCTAATGGAGTTTTACTTGGTTGTCAATAGGAGTTCCTTATGTGATAGTCGTATAAGTGATCATTGGACTTGAGATCATCATAGTATCTTATGTGTACTAAGTTATACTTTGATATATTCCTTAAGACTTGTTGGTATATCAAAGGATATGCTTGGGTATAATAATGTACACATGGAGATAGGAGAATGATCAACAAATGATCTATCACTTCCAGTAAAGGAAGGGAATGTCCTATGCGATTCAATAAGTGACAACTGAAAAATTCCTGGCCAGGGTTGAATGAAATTAGGAAGGAGCTTCTAATTTACATTAATTAGAGCTATGCATTTGTGAATTGAAATACATATGATCAAATAAATAAGACTTGATAGAAATTTCATGTCTTTTATTTGATTGGGACATTGTGTGGTAGAAGGATTGAATTATATGATAACTATTCACTGAAAGGTTCTTTAATGATCAAATGTTGAAATCTATATTATCTGGAATGTCGATTAATCGCTAAGGGGACTTACCCTTATTGTGGAATAAATATTTATTTTGAATTAAAGAGTTAATTCGTAATAAATGAATTAGAATTGTTCTAATTTATTTATTATACAACCAATTTAATATGAAAAACCTAAAGGGTTACACCACAAAAGAGTAATATTTATTTTAGAAGCGAATGACATAATCGTAATACTAAATTAAGTATATTTAATTTATACTATGGTGATAGAATAAATTAAATAGCTTAATATTTTTAATTCAGTATTTTTAAAATACTAATTATAAATTAATAAGAGAATTATTATTATTATTATTATTATTATTATTATTATTATTATTATTATTATTATTATTATTTAGTTTATAAATAATTTGTGGATTAATTAATAAGTAGTAGTATTATAGTAAACAATTAAGTTTCTAAATGGTTTAGAAATTATAATTATAATAGTTAATTAAGTTACTAAATGGTTTAGTAATTAATTAATAAGAAGTACTCTCATTATAAAATATTTAAGTTTCTAAATGGTTTATAAATTGTAATTAATTAATATAATTCTTAATTGAATTGAGAATTTAATTAAAATATTAATCCTAAATAGTTTAGGAGGGTTGACTATATCTATAAATAAGAGGAGTTTTATCATAGATTAAAGTTACACACTCTTTCACAAGAATTGAGAGAATACTTCATAATTCTCTACATCTAAAAATTTAGAGAGAGAGAGAGAGAATTAGGGTAGCCACCCATGGTTTAGAGAAAGCAAAATCCACTTCTTTAATTCATAGATCTCTTGGTGGATCACTTCTAGAGGCTTTACACTTGGGGGGGGGGGGGGGGGGGGAGCTACCATTAATCCATGAAATCTAATCGCTGAATTTAAAGAAGAACGTGAATGATTAAATGAAGTTGAACTTGTATCCGTGAAAACTTGGTTCTACAAAGGTATAAATCTTTTATCATTCCTCAATTAATAATAATCGCATAAGAAAGATCCTGGTTATTGGTTTGTAGAAAAAATTTAAAATATGAGTTTGCTTGCTTCCGTTGCGCTTATATAATTTGATTATATGTATGCCATATTTTTGTAAACCAACAGTTTGTGGTCGTCAACCAAATTTTCCTTAGAAGACTTTTCCTTGGCTTTGGCAGTTTTATCTAAATTTATGTTGTTTTCCTCAATATGGATATGAATAATTAACTTATTTAGGGTCATGTCTTTCCTTTTATATTTCATAGTGTTCTTGTAATCTTTGCAAGAATAAGGCAATTTCTCTATAAAGGAGGTAACAATAAAAAGTGCATGTAAGGTCATGCCTTCATTATTAAGTTCCGCTACAACTAGATGAAAAACATGAATTAGGAAGATATATCTTTGTCATCGATCATACAAAAATTAAAAATGTTACCGATAACATACTTTTTGACACCAACATCTTCCATAATATATTTCAAAACTAGTGCATCCCAAATTTTAGCGACATGTTTATATAGGCAATAAATATCAAAAAGTTCATTCAACAAGAAGTTGAGAATGATAGCCTTGCAAATTTTATCAGCAGAAGATCAAGTACTAATAGAAGATTCATATTCTTTTTTTTGTTTATCGGTAGCATCATTAGGGGGTTCAACTAGTTTTGGTTTCGTTAAAATATAGTCAACTTTAGTAATATCTATAATCAAAAGTAATTTGGTTCACCATTGTTTAAAATTGGATCCATTAAAAGGCTCAACTTTGGTCAAATCAGGGACGGATTTGGTGGCAATAAGCATAGTAGAATCCATAATTTCTACTTAAGATTGTTGTAAACACGAATAAAAAATAGGATTCAACTATAAAATAAAGAAAGACAAAAATTGGACTTATCAATTTAAAACAAATTTATGTTGAGTAGAGACGTGCAGTGCACTGTCCTTAAGTAAAAATTTCGCCCCTAGAAGAAATTTTCTCCATGCTAAGGTCAGTGATGAAATAAGACTCCAGGATTCAACGACTCTTCACCCATCTAATCAACACTCGAAAAAGATGAATGACTCAAGAACAACTTTAATTATTCTTTTATCCGATCACAAAATTAACCATACGTGTGTGTGTGTGTGTGTGTGTGTGTGTGTGTGTGTGTGTGTGTGTGTGTGTGTGTATAGAACAAAGTGGCTTTGGAATAGGAAAGCTTCGGGAATGGTGATCTTTGGATTGAAAGAAAGTATGAGATTTGTTTATTTCTATATTGTATCTATGAAAGAATGAAGCATCAACGTTATTTATACTGTAATATCCCAGATATTTGACAAGACTTTTAAATAAGATCTTAGATGATGAAATAAAAGTTGAAGTTAAAACCTGGATTTGGAGAAGTAAAATGTGTAGAAAGTGAGTAAACATTTTGCCCTAATTTATGTGTTAGGATTTAAATGTGTGTAAATGTAGGTTTTTAAATTTTAAAACTTAGAATTTGATTATTATGTATACTTTGAGGTATATTAAGAGTAAGGTAATATGATACCTTTAAAACTCGATGAACTAGTCGACAAACAAGATTATGTAAGAAATTATATAATGAGGTATGTGGGAAATTTAATAAGTAAATAAAGAATTATCATGACAGACATGGAATATAATTAATTTATTTAATTATATTTGTGTAAGGTTAAATTATTTAACTAATGTGAATGATAGCCTTGATGGGCTAAATTATATATTTATTTAAGTGAGTAACTTAATTAATGTGTTAAGGAATAATATTAATTATTATTAGATAAATAACCCAAGTTATTTAGTTAACAAGAGGTTGTTTATAATATGATATTATACAAGTAATTTAAATTACTTTATAGTATGATCTAAATTATTGAAAATATTATAATAATATTAGATAATTATTTTGATGACCCAAATTATTAATTTAGAAGGATAAAGAAAGTTAAAGGATTAATTACTCATGAGTTAGTTGGTGGAGAGTTGTGTCCTCGAGCCACGTGAAAGTCATAGAGAGTTGTGTCATTGAGCCACGTGAAAGTCATAGAGAATTGTGTTCTCGAGCCACGTGAAAGTCATGGAGAGTTGTGCTCTCGAGCCACGTGCTCCTTTAATTGTGTGATGGCTAAAGCTTTGTGCTCTTTGGGTAGTGTGTGATATATATATATATATATATATATATATATATATCAATTATGGTTAATATAATTATACTTGGGTTAAGTGTATAAATTGAGAGAAAGAGAGGTGATGTGACCTAAGGTATAATTAATGATAAAGTGATGCTTGCATTGGTAGGAGTAAAAAGGTGATGGAAGTGACTAGTTGGTGATGTGTGTAAGTCATGTGTGTAAGATATGTGAAGGCTATGAAGTTATGATTAGGGGCTATGTTGTAGCTTGTGTGGGAGAAAGGAATGATTGATGAGAGTTAACCATTGTGTGGTTTAAATGGTGGAGAGTTAACCCAACATGAGTTAAGTGTTGGAGAAATGAGAGAGAAAATAGCTAGGTTGGCACAAAGCTCCAAGCACTTTTCTAGAAAACACAAATCCCTAAATTACTCCCATGCAATGTCATTTTCCCTAAATTACTCCCAAGCTTGCCCTTTTTCCCTAAATTGACGGGCCATGTTCCCTATGTAATTAAGCCTAATTGACCAAGTGTTGGTGGATTAGTAAGGGTTAATGTGAGGATCCGAATTTCAGGATTTCTTTATTAATATTAAATAAGAATTAATTGATATAAAAATATCAAGGTTGTTTAAGTTAATTATTATTTTAAGTAATTTAAAGTGTTTGAAGGGATTTAATTAGTAAATTAAATTTGTACAGAGATGGTGATGAATTATGTGAATTTAAAATAATTGAAAAGTAAATAAATTGTGTAAATACAATTTATGAAGAATAAAAGAAATTTCAGTAAATGTACAATAAATTGTACAATTTAATTATTGTGAAAGTACAGAAATTATGATTTTAAAGGAGGTTATGTGATAATGTAAATGCATGAATTAAATATGTATATATTTATATATATATTTTTTTATGTATATGTTTAAGTATTAATTGTAAATGTTATTAATTATGAAAATTAAAGGGATTAATAATTAAATTAATCCACATTTAAATAAAAGACAAATGAGGAAGTTAATAAAATTGTAATTATTGATTTTAGATTTAATTAAGAATTATGGTGGAAATTTAGAAATTAATTGAGAAGGAAAAGTAATTATATAAATTATATAATAATAAATTATATAATTTATATAAGGAAATTAAAATAAGGTATGAAGAAAATAATAATTATATAAATTATATAAGAATAATTATGTAATTTATATAAGGTGATTAAATGGAATAAAGTTGAAGGAAATTAAGAAATTATTTAAAAAGGAGAATGTAATTATATAAATTATATAATATTAAATTATATAATTTATATATAAAGAAATTAATATGAATATTAAAGAAATTGAATAATAAATAAGAAAAAAGAATGTTTTAAGTTATTAAAAATTATATTTATGTATAATGGAATTATTATGACTTTTATGAAAGATAATATTTCGGAAATGTGAACATGTTAGTGTAACATGTTGTTCAAGAAACGAAGTGAAAAATTATGAAAGATAATTTTTATATGTTATACGATTTATTTTATGATTTTTAGAGGTATTAATTACCTCAAATAATTACATGCATGGCGTTATGCGTGTACAAAATTTGTCAAGAAAAAATAACCAAAAAGGGTGTTAATATTATTTATAAATCAAATTATGATTTTTAGTGAATTAAAATAAATATTTTATATTTATTATATAAAATATTTATTACACGATATAATTACGTAATGTATAAAAATTAATTTTTTGCATGATTTTTGGCTTAACCGACTTTGGAGTGGGCGGTGGAATTGTTGGAAAAGTTAAAAAGGGTTAAATGTTAAGTTATAAAAAGGAATGAGAAAATTAAAAGAAGGAAAGAAATAAGGAGAAAGAAAAGAAAAGAAATAAGAAGGGAAAAGAAGCAAAAAGAAAAGAAAAAAAAATACAACTCTTTTCTCCTTCTCTTCTTCCACCGTAGTCGCCGCCCAAGCCACGCCGGAAAACCTTCATGGCCACCGTGAGAGAAGGAAAATCTTGTGCTATCAAGAAGGATTAGCTTCAAGGAACGTATAAAAATTTATTTAGTTAAATTATTTTGTTATTTATTGTAATAAAACAATTGTTGGAAAATAGAAAATAATTAGTATAATTATTCTAAATAATTTATAGGTGTATATCTATAAATTATAGGATTTTTAGAGTTGTTTGTGGTGCAAAAGTGAGAAAAAAATGGATTAATTTGAGTAAAGTTGGTGCACTGTTTACGCTGGAAGGAGGAAGAAGAAACAGGGTCGCCGCGCATTGCGCGGCGGCCTATTTTTTTTCGGACGCTGGGAATAAAACGGCGTCGTTTTGGAGCACAGGGGGGCAGGGCCGCGCCATGCGCGGCTGTGGTTCGTCTGCAGCAGACCAAACGGCGTCGTTTGGTCTGGGCGGAGGGGGGCTGCGCGCAATGCGCGGCCGACGCGCGCGGTGAAAATACGGTTATGCCCCTGGCCTTTCCGGCTATTACCGAACGTGTCCCTGACCCTCGGTAAAGTACAACTTTGCCCCTGAACTTTCGGAAAAATGACCAGCGTGTCCCTAGACGCGCGGAAATTATAGAAATGCCCCTGGACTTTCCGGAAAATTCCGGTTATGTCCCAATGCCGCGAAAATTACCAAATTGCCCCCAGAATTAGTTTTTAATGAAATAAATGTTTAAAAATTGTTTAAAAATTCCAGAAAATTATAGAAAAATACTAAAAATGTAGAAATGATGATTGGGCATAAAATTTAATATTTTTGTAAAAATATTAGATATTGGGGATTAATATTTAAATGTTTAAATATTAATCTAATAAGGTTATAATTTAGAAAATGTTTAAATAAAATTTTCGGACAACCAAATATGTTAAATATTATCCGAGGAGCCGGATTGTCCGTAGCGAAGGCCTTAAATATTAAGTTATGTTAATATTTTCAAGGAACGAGATTAATATAATTGGTCATATAAATTAATATTTGGCCTAGAGATGATATTAATTAATTAAATTAATATCACATGGAGTTAAATAATTATTATTTGATTATTTTATGATCATAGGTTGATCGAGTTAAGCGTTTGAACTATCAATTTAAATAATTGGACGCCAGGCAAGTTCTTCAGTCCCTTTTATGTTAAATGTTGAACTAATATGATATGAAATTCTTGTTTTAAATGCATACAAATTATGTGTTATGTGATACGTGTTTAATATGACCACAACGTGTTCTTTGTGCAACGATATGAGATATATTGCTATATTTGAAGCACAAGCACATGATATGACACACATCAAGCATGTTAAGGTATGTGCTACGTGAAATATAAACTGTTGAACTTGCTGAGCCGTTGTGCTCATTACTTGCTTAAAATAAACTTTTGCAGGTTAAGAAACAAAATTTCAGGAATATCAGAATATATTAAAGACGGATAATCACAGAAGGTTGTGAACATTATTGTTATATTTCAATAACATAATGTGAATACTATTGTTAAGTTTATAGTGTTATTTTGTATGTACATATATACTGAATCCAGACAGGATAAATCAAGTTAAATTTTGAACTGTGATTGTACTAGATTGATGTTACGATAGAAATTATTAAATAGTTTAATTATGGATTATGAAATCAAGAATAATTTGTATGGATACGAACAATATTAAGTTTTGAATTTTGAGCTTTATGATGCAAAAGAAAGAATAAGTTAAGGTTACGATCCAGGGACTAGGATCCAGAGGTAAAGATTCTAAACATCCAAATATTATAATACAATGATTGAGTTGAGAAAAGAAGAAAAATTTATACCGAAAATTTGGTAATTGATGATTTATCAAATCAATCAAAGGATTAAAGAAGGTGATGAAAGATTTATTAACGGACCGAAATTTGGACGTAAGGAATATAATGTTAAATAAACATGAAAATTAAGATGATAAAGTGGGTCGAATTTCGGGGTCGTTACAGTTAAGTATGCTTAGGAGAGTTCTATATATAGGACTCATCAACAATGCTAGCAAAGGTTGGTTCATTTTACCAAGTCTTGAGAAAAATAGCTAGAGAGCATTTGAGAGCAAAAGTGAGATAACACTTGTGCTCTTGAGAGATAATCAAAGAGCACACCAAGAGGGTTTATAGAGGAAGTGCTCGGCAGCCATAGGTGGTGGTGTGGATGTCCAACAACTTTATTTCTTACCTTGGAAAAGCATAGAAGGAGAGCTACTAAGAGTTAAAGGTATAAAACCTTCTAAAACCCTAGTTTTGGTATTTTCTTTGCTCTATACTTAATTTTAATGGTAGAAAACCTTTTTCAAAACTCTTGATGCTTAAAACCATGCTAGACTAGTATATTTAGAGTTTAATGGGTTTAGCATGAGTTTTGGTATTCATTTATGTGAAAAAGTTTAACAAAACATGAAAGCGATTTTCGCCGGAAAAACTCAAAACGTAATAGTCCGTTCCCAGAGTTACTGTTCATCTTCCGTAACTCATATTCGTGATCCGTCAATTTTGGGTCGTATTACAATGAGATAGGAAGAGATTTCAAGTGGAACAACTAAAAAATATTAAATGAGCTATACGTGGTGATTTTTCTCGTAAAACAGTCCACTGTCGCAAAATACCCAAAAATATTATGTCCAGATTTTTAAAAGGCCCGTTTTGGCCACTTTGGTTGCTCCAAAAATTCCGGCCATTTTATATGTGGTATTATATGGTATAGAGCAGCCACTGTAAAAATTTGAGCTCAATCCGACCACGGATGAGTGAGTTATGACCCGATTTTTATTTACGTTTTGAAATAAAGATACGGATATAACTTGAGTTGAATAACTCCAAATATTATGAAATTTTTACTGGATGTTTTTTATGGTGGTAGGATGCTACAGTAAAAGTTTCACCATTTTTGGATAAAAACGGAATTTTTAATAAATACGGCAAATGTTGGACAGTAATGGACTATTTAAAAATAGTAAATAAAGTTGAAAAATTAAACCAAAATTATTTTATGTATGGAATAAAATATAGTAAATATATCCAATAGATATAAAAATAATAAGTCAATTAAGTATTTTTAATAAATACGAAGGACTTAAGAAAAATAAGGATAAAAGAATAAAATAATTATGTATTATTCAATTTTAATTAAATAATACATAAAGGTTATTATTTATTATTTAAATAATATTAAATAATAAATAAATTAAATAAAAAGAATTTAATTATTTATTTATTATTTAAATGCTAAATAATAAATAAAGTAAATGAGTATATGAAGTTACTAAAATAATTATTTATTATTTAATATTAAATAATAAATAATGGTGATTAGTTTCTAATTATTATTTAAAGGACATTAAATAATAATTAAAGGAAGATAAATTAATAAGGTAATTATTTATTATTTGATAAATAAGGATGATTCATTATTATTTAAAGGATATTAAATAATTATTAAAGGGAAATGAGGATAATTAATTAATTATTATGATATTAAATAATAATTAAAGTGAATTAAGGTTAATAAAATAATTGTTATGTAATGCTAAATAACAAGTAAAGTTAATTATTTATTTAATATTAAATAAATAATGTGAAGGATTTAAGAAAATAATTGTTTATGCGAAGATAAATAAACAAGTAAAGTTAAGTGAGTTAATTATTTATTTAATAAATAATGTGAAGAAATTAAAGGAATAAAGAGGTGATTAAACAATGTACATTTAATTGTTTAAGCCTTTAAAGATTATAAAAGGAGTAAATGATAATAGCAAGTGATGAAATATTGTTAAAGGTTTAATAATATTGGTAATTTGGTGAATATTATTATGGGCTTAAGAATATTAGTAACCAATTAAGGTGTTGTCCAGTAATTTGGGTAGCAGTGGAAAGTTAGTGATGTATTATTATTGAATAATAATACTAATCGATTTTTAAAATATTATCTAATGAGGATAATATTGTCTTATAAATTAGGAGTTGATAAATAGGAATTTTCGTGTTGTAGAGTCAATTTCTTTATGAATGACAGTTGAGTCCCTATACGCTTTACTGATTGATAGATACGCACATTAAGTTTTTCGGAGGCAGTAATTTGATTTGTATGAGCATTAGTGATGGAACGCAGATTTCAGACTGGTAGTGTAAGTCAATGTGCATATTAGACAAGTTTTTCAGTACTATATGCTATTCTTTCAAACCTGTTGCTATATGCATAAATTATTATGTGTGCATTTATTGTATGTGCTGACTTTTAAATGTGTCTGTGTATAATCATATGATATTAATAGCTGTTATAAAATTAATGATATGAGTTGAAATATGTTATATGAGTTATATAACCTGGAAATATTGATATGCATGGTAAGCATGAGTTAATTGTATAAATGCAAAGCATGATAAGCATGATGCCTATATAAATGTAAAGCATGGAGCATAAAGATGAATTAAATGTGACCTACGTGTTATGTGTTAGCTGTTAGACTTGCTGAGCCGTCGTGCTCACTCTTGCTTAAAACAAACATTTTCAGCTGAGGACGAAGAAATATGGAAGTCACGGTAGCGCCCAGAAGTCAAGAATGATTGTTACTTAAGGAAAATTTAGGACTACGTTGTGGTCAATTAAACCATGTTGTTATCTGGTAGTTAATGATTATAGTTAGATGCTTATGTTTTGTATTTAAACTATCATCGTCATAAATTGTATCATGTGATTGTAAAACATTTCAAATGAATTATGTTTCCTAGTTATGAGAGAAGATGGTTATAAACAGATAGACTTAATGTCACTGTAATTGTCAGCAAATGAGTTTTATGTACTCACAATGATTGTAATAGACTAGGTCATGTTATAAATGATCTAAGTTTCTAAAGCAGTGTAAAGATTTTGATTCTGAGGCAGAGTTCAAGGGAATATTATAAAAGTTTAAATTTATTGAGTTTTAGCAACATATTATTGTATAATGTTGTGAATAGTAAGGAAGGTTGTTTGTTGACGAACGGGGGTCGCCCGTGGCCAGTGCGGGGATTCCCGAGTCGTCACATATACTATCAGAGCTGATAGGTTATAGTTCTTAGGTAGCAGTACCTTAGGCTATAATCGTGAAAAGTTAATGGAGATAGTGAAAGAATAAACTCATATGGAGTTTAATTAATAAGAGATGAATATAGAAAATTCATAAGAAAAAAAATAAATATATATATATAAGGAGATTCAAAGAAGGATCTTCATGGATGTAAACAAAATGAATGGAAAAGAATCATCAAAAGTTTGATTAAAGGATTTAAAATGAAGGATTGTACAGTAAAATGATCAAAGATGGGTGATGAGATTATAGAATTAAACGATCCTACAACAAACGAGAATTTGTATAGTAAAATCAATTGTAAAATAAGATCAGGGTGATCAGAGTAAAATCACGGGATGCAGATAGTCTATTAAATGATTAAGATGATGTATAGATAGCATGACGCTATAAGAAGAAAGGTACTGTGAAATAGTAAGAAGTGAACTTATAAATCATTGTATGTGATAGGGTATAGATTGAGAAAATTCATATCAAGTTAAGAGAAGTTAGAGGTTTGTGGATTTTTTTATTGAGGACTCATGTTAGTGGCTGAGCTATACAATTTCTTGTATGAGTGGGGAATTTATGTTTGGTTTGAGAACCCGCATAACTTCCTACATCGATATAGTGGTTAAGTTGAACATTTTCTTGTATGGGTAAGGAATTTGTCATTGGTTTAACCACCGCTTAACTTCATATGATAAGAATGCTTATTATGGATTTTTTAAATGGTATGATGTCCCTTTTACCCCAAGGTCAAAGGAGATTATTAATCGATTAAGAAATGAACTTAACAAAATTAATATAAGATTTGAAATTCCAGTTGGGCATGAAGTGGAAATCAAGGAATTAGTGAGGGAAGTTATGACATTGAAGAGTACAATTAACAAAGTTGCAGCTAGAGAGAAAAAGTTAATTTTTTTGCTTGTCATATCTTAGGTTTTATGCTTTCTCATGATGTATATGAAGTGAATTAGGATGATTTAGATAACTAAAATATTTTAGGAATGTAATGAATGTTTTTGGTATGTAGTTAATATTATGAATTAAGCTTCTAATAAAGGTTGAATTAAAATGAATTTTGAGTTTAGTAGGTATAATTAATTTTTTTTTTCTAAATTGAAATGAATTTAGAATTTGTAGGTTTAATAAAACTTGTAATGAAGGTTGAATTGAAATGATTGAGCTTGTAATCAAGTTTTTTGAAATTTTTTGTTCATGACGATATGTTGTGGAAAAAAAACAGAGCACAAGCCAAAACAAAACACAAGTTTTGCTATCAAAATTAAAAGGTAAAAGGACCAAAAAAGAACTAATAGTCAAACATACTTGTAAAACTAAAATTAAACACAAATCAATAAGGTCATCTGCATTAACTAACTTCTAGTACATTCACAAATTCAGTCTAAAATGACAATAACAAAAGCCAAATACAATTCTAGCTGCAGCCCAATACACAAAAAGAATACCAACAATAAACCAACCTACAACTCACTAATGTTTAATATCATAATGTAAAAGTTTAAAAAAAAAAAAAAGTGATTCTCCTATTTTTTAGTCTTCTTCCTCCTTGGCCTTTTGAATACATTGCTTGTAGTTGGCTGTTGATTGCTACCTATCTCAACTCTACTTTTTATAACAGCTTCAGTCGGAGCATTAACACTTACAGTGTCTCTATTTTTGCTTATAAAAGTCTGGATGCCAATCGAAGTCAATGTTGAGTATGAAGGATGCGTCTGGACTGGTACACTTGTTATTGGAGGTATGATGTTAGTAGGCAATGTGGCTGTTTCTGGAGCGTGAGAATTTGGCATATGAAAATGGTCAAAAAATTCATAATGAATGAACCTGTGTAAAAGAAATGATAGGAACATTCTAAACAGTCCTCGAATTCCCGAAGCATGTTCACTTTGGACTAGAAGCTTCTTTAGCTCCAGAAGTCCCTTTTTCTCTACTTTTTCACCTCATTTCATATGCTAAAGGAGTGGGGGAAATTAATGTCAGGCCGCGTATTTTTACTATAGTAAATGGGTTGTCTACATTGTGCCTTATTCCTACAACCTATTAGACCTAATGCGCCCACATGAGGACTTTTTAGCCCAATAGGATTGGTTTGCTGTCTCTTAACTCCGGCTAATAAATGATATTAAAGTTACCATAGCAGTTACAACTTAATATTTACTCTAAACGTTATGACAGCTACTCTGGAAAATAATGGGGACATGAGTTACCTTCTCCGAGGTAATCGTTGCACTACCTAGTGAAAAGAGGAAAAGGAACGACGAATATAAAAGATAAATGGACAATAGAGGTACAATTAATACCGTTCTAGACTACTGAATATTAAGGATCTCCATTGTTAACATATCTTACAATTTAAACTTAAGCTCACACCAGAGGCATCTTCCGACGACCCAAGCCATCAAGTATTTTCGATTGTCTTATTGTGTAGGTATGACGTTTTAGATGGCGGTTAAGCATCTAAACATATTCAAACGTTAACAGTGATATTAAATATTGACTGGTTATATATAAATTAAAAATATATTTAAGTTGCTCTAATATTATAAATTTAGATAAAGATTCTAATAGAAGTCTTTTTGTCTCATGAATCCGAGTTAAATGAATAAACAGATGAAATCAAGAAAAACTTGACCGAATCATTTATAGAGTAGGATGAGAAAAAGAGTGGTCATCTTTTGATTGAAGGAATCCATCCACATGGATGGAGTAGAGTACAACTAATAAGACAGACAATAGATGTCTCCCTCTTTCTATCTACAGAACTGCATATCATTTTGTAATCAACAAATTGTTTAAATAGTTAGCAGTATAAGGCAGCATTCAATAATGATAATATGAAGCATGGTTGTGAAACTCGAATCGGACCGATGGTTAAACCAGTTAAAACTGAAACCAGTTGACGCTCTAGTTCGTTCTGACCCGGTTGAACCATTTTGGTCAAAACCTGGATTAAACTAGTTGACCACCGGTCGAACAAGTAATTCAACTAGTAAAACCGGTTAAGTTAACCTAGTGAACCGATTTTTAAGTATTTTTTAATATTTTATTGGCAAAAAAAAAAATATTTTTAAAATTAAATATTTTTAGTAATATTGTAACATAATTTCATTATATTTTAGTTTACAAAAAAGTAGATGTTTTAAAATTTTATTACTTAATAATATATATATATATATATATATATATATGTATTTATGATATCGTCGATTCAACAACGGTTCGACCATTGGTTGAACCAGTGATCTATTCACCTGATACTTTTTTTTGGTTAGATGACTGGTCTAGGTCTGAAAATCATAGTATGAAGTAATCATATGTTGTCATGCTTTCCAAGTATCTTATTTATCCATCTCTCTATCTATTACTACTCATTGTCACAATTTTGACACTCAAAACGTTAGGTTTCTTTTGATTGAAATAAATTTTGGGTTGAAAGCATAAATTATAAGGTGTAGTTTTTGATTTAATCATAATTACTTTAAAAGATGGTGTTTAGAATAGTTTATAAGCAATTAAATGTGAATATAATCAATTTTAACAAGTAAAAAGTAGTTGGTAATTTGATTTTATAATTGTTTATAATAATTTTTTATGAAAATAATTAGAAGTTTTAATTTGAAGCTTCTGATTATTTGTTAAATTTAATAATCAGGCTGGACCAAATATATTATTAATTTATTCGTATTTATTTTAATAATTTTGTCTATTACCCATCTTTCTTCTCAAAACATTATTTTTTAGTAATTCACACTTGAAATAAGTGATAAATAAATTTTTTATACCAAACACTTTTTACTTTTTACTTATTGAAATACTTTTTATTTACTAAACACAAACTATACTTTTAAAATTGATTATAATAAAAAATAATAATTAAAATCAATAATCACATTTTTTAAACAATCCCAAGTGCACTCTAAAAATTCCTACCTGAATAAGGCTTGGGCCTGCTTGACTTGCTTGACTTAAATTAAAATCCGTCTGCTTAGCTTGAAGCCCATAGGCTCACAAAGGTCATGTATTTAAGGCTAAAGATTGGCCTGGTCCAAATGGTAAACGTTTGACCTGGCCTTTAGCCCAACAAACTCTAGCTTAGGTATGAGAAAAGCCTAACTTTGGACTTGAAAAGGGCAACACCGTAAATAATCCAGAGAATTCAGGCCTAAAGGCAATTTCCATTTTCTTCTTTTTCTTTTTCATCTATTTGATTTTTTACTTATTTTCCCTTCCCACCATGTTGAATCGATTAAATAATTTTTTTTATTACTTTTCTTAATATATGTAAAAAAAAATAAAATACATTGGAGGGCGGAGGGAGCATTAATTAAGGAAAAAATATTTAATAATTTTGAGATACCGTCACATGGTGCCACATGTCACTAACATACTGTCATTTGAGTAAGTATAATAAAATAATCTACTGTACATATTAAAATAATAATATATAAATAATCTTAAGACATGACCAGATCAAGACTATTCAATAATTTTCTTAATTAAGAGAGGGAATGTATAGGCAGGCAATTCATGGTATTCTTCTGTCCCCCACCATAAATCATAATAATTGGGACCTCACTAGTTGGAGGTAGTAACTACTACTTAATTACTGGGACTGTTCGTTCTTTTATTAGCAGCCGGCCATATACTGTACGTAGTACTATCCATGATCCATACATAATACACCATTCCCCACATTGTTTAATGTCGAATTTCAGAAAGACATATAGACTCCACCAAACCAAAACAACTTTTATTAGTATCATATTTATTACTCCCTCACTTTCATAAAAAAAAAATCCTCTATTTCGCTTTAATTTTTATTAATTTTTGAAATATAAAATTTTAATTTTATATTTAATAATACTTTCTAAATAGATTAAAGCATTAAGTATTTCTCAATAACATATCATGATGGGTTCTAAACATTCAATGTATGCAATATAAATTCGACAATTGTATTTTGCTCATTTCTTTTTTTATTATAATTTTTTTTGATTATTTCTTATCGAGTTTTGCGCTCAGTTATTATATATTGGTTAAAAACTAAGGGGGTGTTTGATAAAAATTGAATGAGCTGAATCTGAATCTGAATCTGAATC